>JAYMTK010004640.1:0-10928 GCA_036897405.1 Pelargonium myrrhifolium | reverse complement strand
TAGGCCTATTGTTTGTCCCCATAAGGTGATCTCATTTATCTCCTCCTTGACAGCATTTTTCCCCGGCATCAAAGGGCGACACAACAAAGTGTTGTAATTGTACACCCATGGTCCCCTATTTAGGACCTTGCGCACGTCTTTCTCATGGTGGAACACGAATACAAACCGTTGGTCCCCTATCCCTAACCCTTCATCGGACACCTCCTCGGCCTTGATCCCCTCCAACGGCCTCCAATGCAGGACAATTTTTGGCCCCATCAGATTTACATTGATCTCCACCGGGGACAAAAATCTCCCGACCACCCTCCAACATTTCCTCCCCTCCTCCCTTCCTAGGTCCTCCAAACCGGGAGTCTTGACCCCAACCCCCTCCTCCTCCTTCAGACTCAGCCGATTCAGATATGGGATACTCGAAGATGTCATACCCACCGAAATGAGAAGAACAAACACAAGAAAACAAAAAACTCAACCCCACACTTTGTCACCCAAACTTCCCTTAACTTGAAACAAAACAGAAATGAAAAAACTAACCGATGTGGGAGACATTTGGACCCTTACCTTAGCTTTATAGCTCCTCCACCGCCTCCATAACCAATGAAATATGGGGGGAATCCGAGCCTTATTGAACATGAACTTTAATTGGATGTCAATAAAAAAAATTGATTTGATGTTATTTAGTTTTTTCAATAATTTTTTTTTTTGGTGAGATAGAATTTAGTAAATTGATAAAATTGGGTACATGCTCAATATTAGTATGTACAAATACTTATATACAATTATAGACCCTTAATTATTATTATTCTTCAGTTTCTCTCGTGACTATGTTATCTAGCTTATCGCATTATTTTTATATTATACATAATTTTATGTTTTGAACATCGAGATATATGTTCTCGACGGTACTGGACTTGTGATATAAGAAGACACTTTTTACTTTACTAATTTTCATTGAAATGAATGGATATTTGTAGGCAAAAAAAAAAAATGCTTTTCACGAAAGACAAACTTTCAGGAATAAATAAAGAAAATAAAAACAATCCAACAAAAAGAAAAAGGAGAGGTTCTTATCCGAGTAACGTTAATCTGCAGACGTTTTCGATCGTTTTGGACCGTCTAAAATGATATTTTAATTTTCGGCATTAATACGAGTATTTTTCATCAATTTTTGGCCTTAACATGGATCATGCCTTGCTTTCATTATATTCATTAAAGCCATATGGAGTGTGCGAATTCAACACGTAACTAATAAAGTACAAAAATTCTTGTCTGCCCTAAAATTCAAACTCCAAGAGAATCACAGAAGCCATGAAAACGCCAAGGAATAATACAATTCTTCATCAATCTTTTCCATCTTTCAGTGAACTAATCAAGATGCAGAATCTTCATCTTCATGAAAAGGAAAGACAACAAAAACAGCATAAATATCTCTTAAACTTCATAAACAAGCTTTCAATTTAAGAGGAATAATTAGCTAGTCCACTTACTCAGAGGACATGGTAGAGATCGAGACCAGACCCTGTGCTATAAATCCACATGCCTTGTTTTTGTACATCGATCTGCATCCGCAAGAGTCTTTGCTATGATGAGTTCCACTTACTGTCCCAATTTAGCCTATCAATTCAATGCGAAATTAAGAAAATAATCTCCAAGTGAAGTCAAGGATATATGTGTGGTTATATATGGCAGTGTGGAATCCACAAGCCTCAGTTGAGCATCTGTCATCAAAAGCAAGCAAATTAATTTGACGTATATATAGCAGAAATGGAGCTAAGTGTTTTGACTAGGAGCTTCCTCGTCCTGATATGAAACCAAGGGTCCCCCACCTAGCTTGCACTCTCATGTAATATCCGACAAATTATAGCTAAATTGTGATCGTCTCATGCTAGTCGGTACATTCCTTGCGTAACTAGTTAAGGTCAGGCCGCTTTCCTGCATTTTAAACCTATGCCATTAGTAATAACAAAAGAGAACTACTTCAGCACAAAATATCTACATGCATTCAGATGGCACATTATTGGGAAAGTCATGTTTTCCTTAAAATAGAGCTTATGGGTAAACCGCGACCATAAATCTTGATTACATACACATACATATATAAAGCAGTTAAATCCGGATTCTCCTTCCAGCACAAGAAAGTAGAAAAGCTATAAGTTCAAGATAACAAAAATGGATTAGAGCTCAGTGAACACAGAACCAATCAATCTAATCATTCTAGACCAGTCACATTCAGAGAAACAAGATTAAAACTTTGGCTTTATCATGCCTTTATAAAGGATTAAAACACCTAATTGAGTGACATAAAAAGTTCCATACAGCTACCAAAGCCACATCGGTACTTTGATCTCATCAGAGTAATTGAACAATTGTCTAACATGATTTTTTTTTGGCTAAAAAAGGGAATAGAAATAGAACTCCAGTAGCCAAGACCCATCCTTAATTGGTGGCAAGAACCATAACTGAACATATCCGATGAAGAAAAAGAAAGAAAGAAAAGGATCTATGCTTATCATGATGCACCCATTTAGTAACATGAAACTCTCTGGTCTGGCTTTAAATGTGACGAACAAAACATGAAGTCCCATTACAATAGACAGAAGGTTAAAGAGCCGATCGAAGAGCCAAATTAGCAACAGAAGACTATGTGGTCTGGCTTTAAAAATATTGTTTTGGCTTTTGGGTTTGTATGGGCTTTACAATCATTATTGTGACTAAAAGCTTTAGCATCTCTCAAGGAAGAAATATGCAAACTAAAAGTAAGCAGGAGCCACAGCGTAACCACCACAAAAATGATAGCAACTACAGAACTTGAAGGTAGAAAAACTGGACAAGAAAGGAAAATGGTTGAGATGAGGTAAGACGAGATCAGCATAGTTTTAGTATAGTATCCAATCTGGTCGAGTTAAATACAAAGTCAGACTGAGGTGTCTATTTTGTTTATGCAAAACATGTAGATACATTAAGTTGTCAAGCATGTTAAGCAAATATGCTAAAGAAAACTACCAATACCTAAGTCACGAATAAACATATCAATGCACTGAGAGAACAACTGTGTGTAGATGAACTTTGAGACACATAGCTAGGTGCTGAAAGATGAGATTGAGTTCAAAATTCTAGAAGACATAATACACCTCTTGAACCATTTCTCTCTTAGTACTTCATAATTCATAAATATAATCCTTCTGGCAAAGAGAATTCTTTCAATATACAACAGAAACAATAGTAGAGTAAACATTTCATTGTTTAAACTGCATGCCATCCCCAACGATTCTGGAATGGATAAGTGTGTAGTTTGCCTTCTAAGATCCTTAAAGAAACAGAATCTTCTCATAAATCAGTAAAGCACCCGCTATCAAGTTCCAACTTCAAGTTGGCAAACATGGCTCTAATCTATCTATTTCTTTGTAACATAATTACAGTTGTAATACTGGACTAGGAATGATTGCTGGATATGAAACAAATGAAAAACAATACCCAAAATCCTAATCAAGAAGCATTAAAGTTCTTTTTCCCTACCACAAAACATGAAAAGTTAAGTGCTTTTGAACACTATAAGATCCCAAAGTTCCATCAAGAACTTTTTGAGGAATCAAAAGCACCTAACTTTACATCCTAAAAATCCAAAACTTGACCATAAGTTATTTTGAGATAATAATAATAATAATAATAATAATACCTTAATCTCTTAAATGCAATTCTCGCAAAATCACTCCACTCCACATAATTTTCACTTTCTTTCAACATCCACATAGAATGATTCTACCCATTTACCATTACCACCATACTAACAAAAGATTGCAGCTTTTTGCTGCTCACAATCAGAGAGCATAACCCAATTGAGAATAACCTGCAAAAAAGCTATAAAAATGAAAATGGTCGCTACATAGCCATTTTTATCTTTCACAAAATCAATAAAAAGAATAAACATAAAAACCTTAAACATCAAGTGTTCGATCTCAAAGATTACGGCGGCTTGGAGAAGAAATGCAAAATGTTCTACGTCTCTTCACTAACTGCTGAAACGCAGCGTTTCAAACCCAGAATTGTAGTTTGAGTGAGAAAGAAAGGAACCCATGGCGGAAATTTTGGTCCACGTAACGATCTAGTCCTCGCTACCAGACATAATACTTGATATACCACATTTTTTCTCCCATATCCCTGAGAGTACCATAAAATGCATACTCGCCAATAAATACACTAACAACGGAACAATTTATAGCTTGTTTATGCGTACAGAGCGAGTACACAAATATTCATACGCGCTCGCGAATGGTTGGAATAGTCTAGTCTATTTTTAGAATTTATGGCCAACTAGACGTGGAGGGATACTTTTCCAAATTCTGGATAGACCACGAGGTCGCCACACGCCCCTCACACGTGGACCAACAGATGACCGTCCAATAGCTATCTCATCCAACGGCCCAAATGAAGCCCCTGCCATCTGTAACTCCTACCCGTCTTTATATATCGTCTCAACCACTCTGTCTCCACCATCCTTCATCTTCCTCCTCTGCTCTGTTTCTTGTGAAGAAATGATTCTCAAAACTGTACAACCCTTCCTGTGTGCCCCTTCTGTGTCCTCATCATTACCATCTTTTTCTGTGGCGGTTATGCCGAGAAAACGGAGTTCTGGGTTTGTGATTTCTGCGTCGAAAGGGTCAGATAATGTTTCTCTTGCAGAGGTGGTGTTTAGACCTTTCGAAGAGCTCAAGAAAGACTATCTTGCGATTCCGGTGGCTCCTCAGATGTCAATGGCTCGCCAAAGCTATGAGGACGAATGTGAAGCTGCAATCAATGAACAGATTAAGTGGGTGATTCTTCTTCTTCTTCTTCCTCCATTTCTTTTTGTTAATTTTTTGGAATACAGATGCAGAATTTGCATATCAGTCTTCTTGTTTTATCAAAAATATCTTTCTATGAATCAATAATCTGTCATTTCACTATTTCAGTGTCATTAATGTGTCATTAATTTCACTATTGATTGTTCTGATTGTGTTTTGTTTGGTGACCCATTGTTATGATTATGTTCTCTGATATGCAATATTATGTTCTAATCAAGAACTTTTTCTTTCTTTGCAGTGTTGAATATAATGTTTCTTATATCTACCATGCCCTGTTTGCATACTTCGATAGGGACAATGTTGCACTCAAGGGCCTTGCCAAGTAACCCTCCAATCCTTTTAATTTCTATAGATCTTTTGTGTTTCTTATAACCTTATGAGTTGGCATATATATGGTACAGATTTTTCAAGGAATCCAGTGAAGAAGAAAGAGAACATGCTGAAAAGTTGATGGAGTATCAGGTAATCCAAGACTTTCTTGATACTCTCCAATTTGTTACCATTTCTGATCTGTTTGTTTATTTATTGTTTCTTCAATAGGGACAATTAGTAAAATTAACACCATTTATGTTGGTTCATTATTAGAACAAACGTGGAGGGAAGGTGAAACTATACTCTATCCTGAAGCCTCACTCGGAGTTTGATCATGCAGAGAAAGGAGATGCATTATATGGTATTTCCTTTATACCTTCTCCAACATTGTCCTTTGGTGGGTTTGTGAATGCATTTTCATAACAGTGTCGTTGTAGCTTATTATGATAGGACTTTTGCCTAACATGTCAATCATGTGTGTGCCACATATAACATTATGCAATTTAGGCTAAATGCATTCTAATCTATTCATGGATATTAATTCAATAAGGTTATGTTCTACATGAAGCCTTATTTTTCTTCTTCAAACCATGTTGGGATCATGATCTTCTTGACAGGATTGCTGAGAGTTAATGTATTAGATGCATCTGTAAATTATATCTGGTGTAGTATACTATCTGTTCTGGACAGTATTTTGAGTACTCTTTTACTTATATAATTCTATTCTTTTGACTTTGATTGTGTGATTCAGCTATGGAGCTTGCTCTGTCTTTGGAGAAGTTAACAAACGAGAAACTTCTGAAGTTGCATAGTGTAATACATCTTTTTCCTGTCTTGTTTGCGTCTCTTCCCTAGAAACTACTGAGGTTCTCCACTAAATATTGCAAAACCTCATTGTTGATGAACAGGTTGCTGACAGAAACAATGACCCACAGTTGGCAGACTTCATCGAAAGCGAGTTTCTAAACGAGCAGGTGAGCTCAGAGTCCATGGTTCATGTTATTCCATGTGTGGGACTTTGTCTAGATTTTTCAGTGCCAGAAACCCAAACTGAAAATCCCACTTTTTTATTGTTCTATTCTTGTAGTCCTATCAACCAGTACATGTAGCTAGTAGTGAGTCCAAAAGGGAATATTTTATCAGTTTAACTTGTATGTCTGACTAATTCATGGTTTCTAACAGGTTGAAGCCATTAAGAAGATAGCAGAATATGTTGCTCAACTGCGGATGGTTGGAAAAGGACACGGTACGGAACATATTCCAAAGTCAACTCTTTGCAGCTTCTGTGTCCAATCATGGAGCAATTATAGCAAATCAGTTTCTTTTGTTTTGTTTTCTTTTGTGCTTTCTTTATCTTCTGGGCACTTAGAAGAGTTGTTTGGCTTCTCTGCAGGTGTGTGGCACTTTGATCAGATGCTTCTTGAGGGTGGTGCTGTGTAATGGAGAGAAACATACATGGTCTTGTTTTCAAGCTAGGTTATTAAGTTCTGATGTATTTCTGTTTGTTCTGTTATATTGTAGTGTACTGCTTAGCTGAAGGTGTTAGGAGCTTGAATTTACTGAAGATCAAAATAAAACTAGCTAGTTTGATGAGCTAGCTTGAAATTTGTTTAGCAATGCTTAATAGAAGTATCAAAAGCAAAACTAGTGTATGAGATGTATTTCCCATAATATTTTCAAGAAACAACAAATCTATAGTTGGCATAAACCAGAATCTCTGTATCTTCTTGCTGCTTATATTTACATGGCAATGGATACACTCATTTACTCTGACAGAGGAAACACAGTACAAAAGGATTAAATAAGATGCTGCTTCTTTGAAGTTGGTCTAAAGCAGAATGTCCAGTAAGAAGCAACCTTGTTTCTATTTCTGCTGTTGCAGCCATTTGGAGAATGGGAAGTAGAGTGGATCATCTCCCACATGACTTGTATATCCGAGTACTCGCCGCAAGTCTCCATGTCCTTGTAAAGATTCACTAGCCCTTGCCTCTTTCCTGCTAATCAGCACAAACATATTGTCAATATGAATTTGATTTTCAAGAATGGCAATGCAATGATCTCTCACCTCTACTGCTGAGTCTGAAGCGCGAAGCGACCTTGACAAGTATACACTTCCCTGGAAAAAGAATTCTCCTCTTGAAGCATAGCCAGGGCTTCTTCCACCTCTCCATCTTGCACATGGTCTTGATCCCTTGCCTCTTCTTGCATTTATATTTCCATTTCGCTGCTTGCGTAACGACTTCTTTTCACCAGTTAACAAATGCTTTGTAAGCAAGACAACAAAAACACCAGACAAAACAGAAACCAACACAAACCAAGACAGAAAGCCTGATGTGTTTAACTAATCTTTTACTAAATTAGCCCTTTTACAGTGACAGTTAGGAACCGTAATTACTAATTAGCATCAATTTCTTGATATCTTTGATTTCCTAATTGTGGTTTTTTAAAGAGTAAATCATATCCAGCTCCATGTGATTAGTCATTTGGGAAGAGGAACTGATTAGAGTGATGAAATGGATGAGACTTGTAACAAATATTTGCCAAGTAAGGGACAGGAATTGAATAAGCAAGTTCCTTTGGACTGTGGTTTTGCCACTTATCTCTCGCACAAGATTCTCTCATGTGTATTGTATTCATGAGAGGGGGTGATGGGGCCCTGGTCAAACGGTTGGTTGGTTTTTCTGAGTTTCTTTGTGTGTATTTAATAGGAGAGTAATCAATGTCAAAATCTAAGCTTAGCGGCATAAAATGAAGCAATAATGGAAAAGACTTCATAAACAATCTCATGAATGGAAGATACTTGAGGCATCTTATGCTTAATCTAATCCTCCACTAATGTGATGAACACAAGTGTCTAACAATAGTGACAACTACATGTGCTATTCAACCATTTCTCATACTTTCCATGACTTTTTACCAACTCGAACTCTTCTATCCAACCAATGAGTGAAATAAAATTTTCCATTCTTAATTACAATATTCAACATTGAGCACATTTGCCCAGTCCACAAATTATAACTTAGTAATAAGATGGAATTTCTATGCATAAAATATGATTGAAATATCTAATGACTATTTCAGCAACACAGGTAAAACTTTCTTGCATAAATTTCAGTACAACTACTGACAAAAATCTCAACAAATTCAAAATTGTTCTCACAGAGGGAGGGAAAACAGTACTTCTCTTGCATAAATCCTAGATGATATATCAAGTCAAAGACAATGTGAAGAAAACAACATTATAATGAAATTTATGCAGTTGCCAAGGCGGCGGTCTTCTTTCTGGCCTCCTCAATGATAGACAACTTGATACCCTTACCCTTGGGAAGGGATATCCAGGGTTTTGATCCTTTTCCAAGAGTGAAGACATTACCCAAACGAGTTGCAAACTCGTGGCCAGTAGCATCCTGGATGTGGACAGTCTCGAAGCTACCCTTATGTTTTTCTCGGTTTTTCAGAATCCCAACACGCCCTCTGTTCCTTCCGCCAGTTACCATGACAACATTGCCAACATCAAACTTGATAAAGTCAACAATCTTGTTACTCTCTAGGTCAAGCTTGATGGTGTCATTAGCCTTGATAAGTGGATCGGGGTAGCGGATAGTACGACCATCATAGGTGTTAATGTAAGGAATGCCCTTTTGGCCGAACTGGACATTACGGACCTTGCAGAGCTTGAACTATAAAAATCACAAAGCCAATGAAATAAATCACTATTGAGAAGACAAATAGAAAATCGCCTATTCAAGAGCATGAAACTTGCAACAAAGCAAGTTAAAATCCTTGTCAGTAATCACCAGAAAACTGACCTTAGCCTCTTCATCTCGGATGGAATGGAGACGGAATCGTCCCTTGGTGTCATAGAGAAGACGAAAGTTCTCATTTGTCTTTGGAATCGAGACAACATCTAGCAAATAGATAGATAGCAAATGAATAATGAGTAATATCCAAGAGAACTATAACAAGAAAAAAGTTCACACCAAATTCAAGGCCATAATTTTAGCATCTAGAAAGGAAGACAGATACGCACAATAATAACTGCAAGAAAGACAGTTTTAAGTGTACATACCCATAAAGCCAGCAGGGTATGTCTTGTCAGTCCTAACCTTGGCATCAACAAGAATATGTCGCTGCATCAAAATGGCAATTACCTCACGGTACGTAAGAGCATACTTAAGCCTGTTACGCAGGATGAGGATCAATGGCAAGCATTCCCTGGACTTGTGAGGTCCAGATGATGGCTTAGGTGCCTGCACACCAGTATATTTAGGAGACAATCAATATCAAGAATTCAGAAAGGAAAAAAAAACAAATCAATTAAACAAATAATAATAATAAAAGGAAATGTCCAACAAATGTTTTCATACGAATGCACCGCCAAGTTTGTCGAGCATCCAATGTTTTGGGGCATTGAGCCTCTTCAAGTGTTTCTTCAACCCTCTAGCCTGTGATTCAACAGAAACATTAAAATGACATTCAGTAGAAAAAAAAATCATAGTGGAAAATATCTATAAGCAAAATTATCAAATTGACAATATAGCAGCTTTTACTGATGTTATCAAATAATGAATAACAGAACATAAATGAGGATGAAAGTTGTGATATTCAAATTATAACTAACAATGGTCGATTAGATAGACTGTAATTGGTTTAAAGCCCCCGGTGCAACATGTACGAGGGACCCATTAGTAGAAGTGGGTGACAAGGTTGCTTTGTCATCCAATCCATTAGGAATAGCAGATTTTTAGCAAGAAATACTCTTCATCTTTGCTTCATTCCTCCAAAGGCCGCTTAATGTTGTTAATGGATGTTAAAGACTCTAACTTACTCAATTGTTTATTGGATCACTTAAAAATTTCTAGGGTGAGCAAGATTTTTCACTATAATTGTAAGCAAAAATATCAAACACAAAGTGATCAATTACTAAATCGGAAAGAGAGAAAAAAAAAACACTTTATCCGATTTCATACATCAATGTGACAGATACAAACTAGCAAAATAAAATTGTCTCCACATCATATAATACAACATTATTATGGTTCAGCCCAATTGTATAAAAATTGGTAAGCAATATCCCAATTGTAAATTAGCAAATACCCCATTTGTCATGGTACCTTGTAAATCTTTAGCAAGGTGACAAACCAAGCTCATCATATTGTGAAATTTTTCCTTCATTGTTCTAACTTACACTTTATCAAAACAATTACAACCTACTGGGTTCTAACAACAACCCATGAATGACCAGTTTAATCCTCAATGTTAACAGAGACATTAAGCTCACAACTAAATTAATGGCACCATCAAGCATTACTAGCAAAGCTCCGAAACAGCCCATCTCCCTACCACAATTATCTACATGCTTATACAGAAACATTGAAGTACAATGAGAGGAAGCACTAACCATTTTGGAATCTCTGAATCTTCTTCTACTTCAGAGATGGCCGTCTCTCCTTCCTTGGAGCTTTTGCTGCTGTAGATGTATGAGAGAACGCCAAACCCTAGCCAAAATCGTTATATACTGATCATTTGATGTGCTTAGACTCACTAGGGTTTTATTTGAGATGGATCGGGTCCAGTAACAGCCAGAACAAAGGCTCGTGGGCCGTATTTTGTCCAGCATCTTGGCCCAAAGCCTAGAAATTCTTAACCCAAGATTCATTTGTTTAAAACAGAAATCTTGATCCTTCATTAGTGAATAATAGTGATAGAGCTTGTTTGTTTCACCTGAATCCAACTTAATCAAATTGGTTAAGAAACTTTAAGTTCGGTTAAGTAGCT
>JAYMTK010004639.1:0-10929 GCA_036897405.1 Pelargonium myrrhifolium | reverse complement strand
TATTAGTGCAACTGATATAATTTTATATCAGTCAACTGATATACATTAAACCCTATATATATATATATATATATATATATATATACATCTACTGACAGAATAAGGAAAACTGATATAAGGAAACTCCTATACAATCTCTAATACTTTATGTACAAGAAAATTTAATATAATCCTTATAATTGAAATATTCAAAAATCTAAATATTTGAAATTCTATGGTAGGAGTGGAATTTGAAATATTTGCATTTTTGAATATTTCAATTCCTAAGTTTGAAAGTTTTCACTCAATCAAAACTTGATACTTCATGCTCTGCACTTGAATAGATATAAGATAAAATATGAGAAGTTAGAGCATACCAAATTAAATGACCACTTACAAGCTTCCATTTGATGTAGGATGAGAGAGATGGGATAGATCCCAATATTCCCGGTTGCATAGGTAAAAAATCACTTGTTTCCATGGTAATGAAAAACAATTACAGTGATCTAAATCAATTATAACCGAAAGTAATATCACAATCAAGCATAACGCGGAAATAAATATAAACATAAATACCTACCACCATACCTTGTTGAGTTCTAATTCGAATTTGTGTTTTTTGCTGAAACGGAATGATACTTCTAAGTAAAGCAAGTATCGCTTATTGAATTCCATTTATAGTATAGTGTCATATGGAAACTGTAGATATAAAATCATGCACCTCATCCTGATGGCGGTTCTAGAGAACAAGTTTTGAGAGATCGCTTGTCGAAGAAGAAGGTTAAAGACTTCTCCGACAATGATTAATCGAAGAGGAAAGAGCGGGCAATCCTGCTTAACACCTTGAAAAATGATAAAATCTAATTTAGAAATGATACTTAATTTGATTAAGACGAAAATGAGGATGTGGAAATTATGGATCGAGGGCCTAGCTAAAGCCCACACAGTGCAAAAAATGATCGAGAAGACCCTATTCAAGGCGGTCAAAAGCTTTTTCGAAATCCAATTCCAGAACCATTACGTCCCTATTTTCTTTCCTCACTATATTCAACACTTCATTCGCAATGAAGATGCCGTCAACATGTTCATACCTCTTATAAATGCACCTTTAACCTCACTAAACAATTTCACATTTTTTTTTTGTCTTACGACTAGGGTATTCGATACTATCTTGAGACGAGACCAAATTGATCGGACGATAGTCATTTAAACATTTGGGGGAATGGGGAAATATACATTAACACACATTTGTGGTAACAATATCTAGTAATTAACCACAACGTGAGTGCCAAACAAGAACTCTTATCGAATGTTCATCCAGAATTCAAGTCTATTAAGACCGAAAACCTTGTACAAGATTCGCAATGAGACGAGAATACTTCATTTTGTTCGTGTTGAGTACATTCTGTTGAAGTTTCCGTCGTTCAGCTACAACCTTTTTTTTTGAACAAGTTGATCTCTTTCTCGTTGGTTTTCTACCACTCAACTACAAATTTTGATGTTTTGTTGCTCAGTTTATCAAGTTCTTAAAGATTCACATTTCAGTGTAACCATCAAGGTATCAAAACGTTTCCACGGGACCGTTTTCTTGATCTAGTTTTCAGATTTAAGTTGGTAATTTTTTAACCACCAAAATTCCCATTGAAATTCAAAATTCAAAAAGGCGAGCTCTTAAATTTGGAGAAGTCTATGTAAAAGCAGAGATTTCCTCATGAACACCATGTGCTTGTAGGTTGGGGATGGAAAATCAATTAGAATCTTCTCAGATATCTGGTTAAATCAAGAGATTATCCATTATTCTACAAACCTGACTCGTCTCCAAATTCACCGCCTCTACTTATGAGCAATCTTAATTCATTATTGACCTCGTTTTCAAATTTGCATTTGTGAATTCGTAAATGTTTTAATTTGGGCTACGCACAAAGATTTGAGCTTCCGTTGCTAAAATGTCAACTTTGTTAGTATGGTTTGACTTGTAGGTCATTTAGCTTACCACTTTAAATACTCCCTTCATGTGTGAGTCTCACATTTTTCTTTAATTGTGGGCTCAATACGTACATAATTGGGTGCCTTTTAAATCAACAATATTTAAAGATCATATCCTGTCCTAGGGTTCTAGCTTAGCTACTTATTGTCATCGACTTTTTGGAAGTTTTAGGGAAGGTTGGTCTCCAAGGAACATTGTTTGACTTTAATAATTACTAGTTATCAAGCTGTCAATTTCATTAACAACACGAACTCCATGTTTTTTTTATAATTTTTGCATCATAGAAACCGTTTCTTGCTCCAATTTTTCATGGTTATACTCAAAACCACTAAACCCTTTAGTGTCCTGGTGGTTTAATGTACTTATAATTCTACGGAGATCCAATAAATTGTTTTCTATGTTCAGAGGATGAACCAGCTTCCAAGGAACCTCTGGATACAACTGACTGCCCCCATTTCGACTTAATTTGTCATAGTGATCAAGCTGGTCTTGTCAATTTCATTAACAACACGAACCCCATGTTTTTATTTTTTTTGCATCATATTAACCATTTCTCACTCCAATTTACATGGTTATACTTTAAACAACTTAACCCTTTTGCATCCTTGTGGTTTAATGTACTTGTGTTGCTGTAATTCCACGAACACCTAATAAATTGTTTTCTTGTGCAGAGGATGAACCTGGTTCCATGGCAGATGACACAGCTAAAGAAGGTCCAACTCACGTAGACGAGACGACTCATTTGTCAATTGCTCCTTGCGCGGATCAAATTGAAACCGAGAAGCAAACTGAAGGTGGCACGAATGATGGAGATGATTTGGCCGTTATTGAGATTCCCGGCAAGAACGAATCCTCACAAGGTATCTTCCCTGCTGATATTTCGTTCACGCCTTTAGATCATAATGTGGCATCTGTGTCAACGGAAAAGCCTGCGCCATCAACACCCGGCAAGAACCTCCGCTTTTCGGGTTCAAATCCTCTAAAACGGAAATTGGGATCGAAGGATAAAGTGGCATTTGTGTCGGTGAAAAAGCCTACGCCATCGACAACAAATGTGACCGATATTCATATAAAGGAAAATGAAAAGAGCGGCGACAAGGATGATCCATTTTTCAGTTTGCTTACTGCTGGAAACTTAAAGGATACTATTTTCTGAATTCTAATGACAATGAATTTATTTTTTCCATGAAAGATTTGGTCGTTTTGTCCCAATCCTACCTTCTTTTTAAGCTTTTATTGGAGTGATAGGAAGATATATATTGAAAATAGTTCAAAACAAATTCATACTTTTAGTTGTTGAAAAAGGTTTTTGAGTAAGATCCAATCTATGTACTTAAAAGTGAAGGAATATTTAGTTAAATTGTGAAAAAACTTCAACACAATTATTTAATTCAACACGGGCACTCGAAATTCGACTCGACTTTAAGTCAATCCGTATGAACTCACATATTTTATGCCTAATATGTAAAAGTTGACCCCTAGCCTTGAAATCGAAACAAGCTTGAACCCTTTTGTATTGGATTTGAATTAGCTTTAGAAAAACTCGAATCCGGTTGTCACCTCTAGTGAGCTCCCACGAGTACGGCCTCGTGGTTATTATGATATACCCCATTCGTATTAAAATGAGTGTTATTTTTTTTATTTTAAAAATTATTAAGGAGAAGTTAGTTAATGTGGTATATTTTGATTGTATATTCATGCACATGTGTTTAACAAACTCAATGAATACTAACTTATTATATGGATATTATTGTCTTACTGGTGCAATTGATATAAAGTTATATCAGTCAACTGATGCACATATTACTCTTCATCCTATAACTAATTTTCTGAAAAGGAAATAGAACACTCATTTTGGAACAAAAGTGCAAGACAAACAAATTTTGAGCAGAAAAAGTATATTATTTATTTAGTTTTCAATATCCGGAACGGTAAAGCTGCAGAGGAGTTATTCTAAACATAACTATATGCATTTATTAATAAAAAGTTTAATTTGACTGCCCAATTTGAGAACTTTAACTGTGGATAAGCCATAACTTTTTTTTTAGGGTAAATATAATAGCTTTATTAAGCAATATCAAGCTGCAATAAAGAGATAATTGAGGCCGGGACATCCCCGGCCATTGGCGGAGCCAGGTTTCAATTGAAGCATGGGCACAATATTTTAGTTAAGATTTTTTTTAAGGGGAATTTTAGGAGTCACCATAACTAGTAACGAAGAAAAATAAAAATAACAATTTTTATTAATATCAAGCTTTATCCAATAGTTCTCGATTACGAAAACCAAGTTTTTACCAGTCGTTTAAAAAAACAGAAATTTATTTGGCGTTTAATTTATAATTTAGAAACATTAATTTACTCTTTCTTTCTAATGTATATGGTATAAATATAGGAGAATACAAAATATGAACTGAGATTTTTTATTTCACTCGGCACAAGCTAAACTTACAAGAATATGCAACACATTAAAATTTCACTTATTCTCACATGATGAATTTGTGAAAACAAAGCAACTCATAAGTTCTAGTTTTATAATAAATCGTTACTACTCTATCCGTCCCAAAATGAGTATCCAGTTTCATTTGAATTTTGTCTTAAAATGAGTGTCCTCTATCTTTTTTAGTAAGTTAGTTATGCATGAATTGTCAATATTATCCTTATAAAAAGTTAATTAGGATGTCTCAACACATGATCATGAGTAGTAAACATACCACACTAACTAACTTCTTTTTAACTTTTCTCAAAATAGAGGGGAGAACATTTATTTTGGGCAGTGATATTTCCAAACCCCAAAAGGATAAATCCACACCAATTTAGTTGTTTGGACAAAAATACCCTGACTTAAACACAACAACCAATTTTCTCTCTCCTTCCCTCTCCCACCGGAGCTCCACACCAATTTCAGAAAAGTCACTCTCTCATCTCACTCACTCTCTCTAACACACACACTCTCTAACCACACTTTTTCTCTCTCTTCTTTGATTGACTGAGACCAAAAATTCATCCCAAAAATACAACAAACCCAAAATCACTCTTCAAATATACTCTCTCATCCATCCCCAAAATCCAACAAACCCAAAAACACAATCTATATGATATTTTTGTTACTTCAAAGCTTGGTGGACATCAAATGAAAAGTAATAAACGAAGTTGGATTTTCCGGTTACCGGAAAACTCAAGGGTTGAAGTTTCCGGCAACCGGAAAATTCAAAACTTAAATTTTCTGCTAACCGGAAACTCAAATCTTGAATTTTTTAAAATTTCGGTAACAAATCACAATCCTAAATCATCCATAAAAACATTAACAAAATTGAAAAGCTTCATTTGGAAGTTCAATCCCAAACCCTAAATCACATGCCCAAAAAAAAATTCCCAAATCAAACCAAGAAGTGGTCTCAAATATGAGAGATCTGAAATCTCAAAAAAAAAAGAAAAAAAAAAGCAAAACTCTCAAATCTGAAGATCAAAACTCCCAAATAGGAGGACACCATTGTTGTGGGGGCTCTGCGAGCTGTTCCGGCGATGCGGGGTTGAGAGGCGGACGGCGAGGCAGACGGCGTACAGACCCCGTCAACTCTGTTCTCCTCTGTTCGTCTGTTGTTGCATGAGCTCCGGCTATGGCCGCCGGAGATGCTACCGGAATCTGGGTTTGTTGGATTTTTGGGAAGGGGGAGAGAGTATTTTGAAGAGTGATTTTGGGTTTGTTGGATTTTTGGGAAGGATGAGAGAGTATATTTGAAGAGTGATTTTGTTTGTTGGATTTTGGATGGATAAAAGAGTATTTTGAAAACTGATTTTGGGTTTGTTGGATTTTTGGAATGAGATTTTTGGTCTCAGTGAAGCAAAGAAGAGAAAGAAAAAGTGTGATTAGAGTGTGTGCTAAGAGAGAGAGTGGAAAGGAGAGAGAAAAGCGGTTGTGTTTAAGAAGGGGTATTTTAGTCCAAACAATTAAATTGGTGTGGATTTAACTTTTTGGGGTATGAAAATATCACTGCCCGTGGGAAAAGGAAAGTGTCTGGTAGTGGGTCCTACAGCTCATGCTGACGTGGAAAGCCAAACCATACTGTGCCACACACGTGCCATAAGTGGATCGTACGTGCGAAGCACTATATATTCACAACCCAATTGAAAGTTGTAAGCAAAGAGACGATAAGCTCCTCCACAGCGATATATATAGATACCTTGGCATCGCCGGAATATTCGGTTCCTTCAGGTTCGAAATATTCTGATTTTTCCTACTACAATTTTTTTTTATGTATAAAACAATCCGATTATATATAGCTTGCGTCCCCGGAATAGTGGTGATTAAATCTTTATTTCTTTCAGATAGTTAATATGTTTTTACTTCAATCTCGCTTTGTTTAAAACCCTTGTTTGGCTACTGAGAAAACTATAGAAAATGGGAAGTGAAATAGAGAATCTCGGTTTTTTTATCTGTTGTGGTACTTAGCGTAACAGATTCTGCGGATTGGGGGTTTTGTTTCATTGATCACTAGTTTTTTTTTGTTCTTTTCAACATTCTCTTGGCGGCCAAACAGATAGCCGCCAAGCGAATATTTTTTTGGTGTTAGATGGTGCTCTAAACGCTTAAAACTTTATTTTACTACATTTTGATGGAAATTAATCATGAGTTTGAATCTTTGGAGCAGCTTCATTTTTTTTTTTTCTTTTCATATCTTGTAGCTATAACAATCCTAAATTCTAGCCTAACTTTCAGCGTTTTTATTTTATTTTAATGATGTTACTGGAAGTGAAATCCCCTGGAGGCTGTTTAGTTGTATTTTTTTTTACTTGAAAATTTTGCTTTTTAGTTTTGTAGAATTTTTTCCTAAGAATGGAAAGTTTAATATTGTGTGTATTGGTCAGTTTCTCATTTATCCCTGAAAAACAACAAAGTCTAGAAAATGAAAACTAAAACAGTATTCCACAAGGAAAAAAAATCGTAATCTTTTTCTAGTATCTTACATTCGATGCAAGCCAAACAGAAGTTTGAATTTTTGGAGCAAATTCTATTGCTAGATAACAGTTCTAGACTTCTACTTTGACTTTCAGCTCAAAGTTCATACTTATGAAGAATTTTTGATGATTTTTTTTCCTTTTGTAGACGTGAAAATAATCTAGGGTTTTGCAAAAAGTTGCTGCTTTAGTTGTGATCATGCCAAGCCTTGTTCGTGAGAACCTGTTCATTGGCAATATTGGTGATGCTGCAGAGGTTCTTCAAAATGGTAGCTCGGAGATCACACATATTCTATCTGTTTTGAGCTCTGCTTCAATATCGTTTTTCTCTGATTGGCGTAGTGGCATATCAATCCCAAGTAAAGAAATTAAGAAGGTTTATGCTGGTGGGTCTGATGGTAATCATCTCTTGGAGTCGGGTGATGAAGTGGGTGATGGGTCAAAGATTTGTTTGTCGCCACAGAAGCTTTTGTACTCCTTGGAGTATGCTGGCAAGGATTTGAAGCTGGTGAGGATGGCAGTGCCGATTAGAGATATGGAGAGTGAGAACTTGTTGGATTATCTGGATGTTTCCTTAGATTTTATTGACAAAGGTAGAAAAGAGGGATCTGTTTTGGTGCATTGCTTTGCCGGAGTGTCAAGAAGGTATGCCTCTGAAACTGTTATTTTAATGGAGTGTGTTACGTGATTGTATTCATTATTGCATATTATAAGGATATGATTTGTCTCTATAAATTTGTTGGATGTTCAAGTGTCTGGGATGGCAATGTGTTCAACTATAATGGAACTGACAAAGTGTGTATTTGTTTTTCAGCAACATCGTAGTTTTATCTAGACATGCACCAATGGCCCATTTTTTGTTTTTGTTGTGTTGCAAACTATAGGTTCTTTAAATCCTGACATTAAGCCAAAACCAGCTTCTTTATGATGAAATTTAATATCATTTGGTCTTCAAAGTCCAAACCCTAGAAAGAACCATCAGCCTGCCTGCATTAGACAGAAAATGCTCATGATGGTTATCTCATAATAGGTTAAGACAGATCCACTGGTACTGATTGTAACTTAATCATTACTCCAACCCATGTCTTCAAAAAGTGATATTTTGACTAAAGTTTTCTTGTCACATGAACTCTTCGCAGCTATATTTTTGACATTGATTGAACATGGCCACCTGTATCTTGAATATAGTTTTTTTGAATTGGTACAATCTAATTTAGTATATGTGGTACTCAGTGAATATCTTTATCGTCATTGAATTCATAAAAATAGACTCTGATGCATTGCTTTGATGCCATCCTACTGATACATATCAAAAATATTCAGAGCAGGCTACATTGTTTTACTTTTCCCGTTTACTTCTTTGTCAAGTCCTAAGGGTTACACCCTTCTTTGCCTGTGTTCGTTGCAGTGCAGCTATCGTTACCGCGTATCTGATGAGAACTGAACAATTATCTCAAGAAGGTTTGAACAAACCCTTTACTAGTTTAGTGTCTTGCTGGTCTACTTATTGGTAGTTAACTGGCATTTGTATTACATATATACTGAATTCTGAATGTTCTTTGTGAAAAGATAGAAAATTATAGGGTTTCCATTTCTCAAATTGTTCATAATTTTCATCTCTTTTTTTATCCCTCTCTAATTTACTACAGATGCATTGGAATCCTTACGGCAATGCTGCGAGTCTGTTTGTCCCAATGATGGCTTTCTAGAACAGGTGCTGCAACCTGGCCCCATGTGGGCATATGAATTATAAGGCAGCATTTCGAAGCAATCTTGGGTATTATTTTCTTGTTTCTCTAGCCAATCATGTAATTTTTTTTCTTCTTTTTTGCTGCAGTTAAAAATGTTTGAGGAGATGGGCTTCAAGGTCGATCATGGTAGCTCCATATACAAGCGTTTTCGGCTGAAAGTATTGGGTAAATTTTCTTCTTCCTTTTCTCCCTTACATGCTCAACTTTCTTAAAATTTTAATTTTTGTCAATTCATAGCACCTTCATCTGCCATATCATTCTGCTATCTAGATTCTGATTCTCTCCGAACTAGTTACTTTGAACGGAGATGAGAAGCACCATTAAGTTCTCGCTGCTTGCGCATATATGTAGTAGTATGAAGTCCCATGATTAAGTTTGGTATGAGTGTTTTTAAATTGATTGAGTTTGCCTCACTTGATCCTGTATATAATAAGGGATTTAGGTGTCAAGGACTTAAAAGCAGATAATTTCGTTAATATCAAAGGGTGTTGCAATTATGGGAAAATGTTTGCTCTTTTCTCATGGATTAAGGTTTTTTTTTTTTTTTTTTTGGAATGGCAAATCTATACAAGGTTGAAGTGGTTAGTTTCTACTGATTTGTGTGTAAAAATGTTTTTGTTTGTCGTCACTTCAGGTAATAGTTACAATCATGGGGAGAAAATAGAAAGATCCAGATTTGGGGAAGATCCGGGTTTGCCTACAGTTCTTTCCTCTTCCGTTGTCGAAGCATCTCAAAATGGAGAAATTAAGCGCGTCCCCGCGTTCCGCTGCAAGAAATGCCGAAGGGTTGTTGCATTGCAGGAGAATGTTGTGGAGCACCTTCCAGGGGAAGGTGAGTCATCCTTTGCATGGAACAAGCGGAGGAGTGGGCACCACTACAAGTCTGATGAATCGGAGTGCTCATCGATCTTTATCGAGCCTCTCCGTTGGATGAAAACAGGTTATACTTCCTCATCTCTCAGTTCTATTCTTTAATAAAATTATGTTCAAATTAAGTCGCGTTGAAATCATTATGGTATTGACTGCATTGTAAATTATAGTTTTCCAAACTCAGCAGATTTTCTTTCGCCCTCAAATTTGAAGTTGTCTTTGTTGATGATTGGCTTCTTTGAATTTTTTGTTATCCTAGTGATTGTGACACCTGAAAACTGTCACTTATGATATTTCTTTTTCCGTGTCTTGCAGTTGAAGAAGGTGAAATGGAGGGCAAGCTCTCGTGTATTCACTGTGAAGCTCGCTTGGGTTACTTCAATTGGTCAGGCATCCAATGCAGTTGCGGTAGCTGGATCACCCCTGCTTTTCAGCTCCATAAAAGCCGAGTTGATGTCAGCACTGTCTAGTCTAATTAATATAATCCAAGGTAAACGAAAGATCGAAACCTCTCAGCGCCCAAACTTGGCTATTTTTGGACATTGAGATGACATGATCAATCAGTAGCTTTTTAAGTTGACCTAAAATCATAAAAGAGATGGGAACATAGAGGCCTCCAGATCTCATATACATTGTCTTTTGGTTTGGCTGCGATCTTGATTATTTATTTTTGATGATATCATGGATGTTTCTGTATTTATCAAGAGTTGTTAGTTTCAGCCTTCATGTTTTCTCGAGAGCAAAGAAATATTTCTTTAATCTTTTACCTTTTTACATTCATATCTGGTACTCTCTGACCTGGTCTTTTCATATTTTGTTTAAATGATGGGATTGTAATTGAGCTGCCAACTCTATTTTCCTATAACTTTAGGGCTTGGTTGTTAACTCTATAACTTTAGTGAGAGATTTTGGTAAAACAAGGCAAAAAGTGGAAATTGAAAGAGAGACAACTGTGTATGGTAAACGGGATTGTAAAAGGTCTAAAAATGAATTTATGTTTGGCAAGTGTCTTGGTAAGTGACTGTATTGTATCAAAACTATTACTTTACTCTTACGATCAAATAATTCTCTTTTCAAGGAGAGTTGGTTTGATATTACATTTAAATTTTCATAGACGTGTGTCCTAACAAATTCAATACATAGTAACTAATTTATTACATGAATGTTATATTATAATTAACTTTCTAAATATGAAAAGAGATTCATTTTGAAACAGACTGGGTTCCAACAACTTGAACCATTGGATTTTAGATTGTTTTTATCTATCTCAACCATTGATTTAGTCTCTCATATGCAATAGAGAAAATCTCCAATCGAAATTTCTAACCTTCCTATCATGAAAATGAGTACTTTTTATAGTCTAAAACTGAAACTTGGCCACCGTTT
>JAYMTK010004638.1:0-10929 GCA_036897405.1 Pelargonium myrrhifolium | reverse complement strand
GGGGTAATTGCACATAAACCTCATGTACTTTACACATTTTGCAGATGAATACCCTAAAGTTTTATTTTAACTTTTGACTATCATGTACTATGTCGGGGACCTCTCTGTCACGGAATATTCGATTTTTTAATGAAATATTCCCTTTTTACCATGTGTCATGCACACGACCTATTTTTTTTTTTTTCTTCACAAATGCCCATTTTGAGGATTGTTTTGTCCTCAAAAACACCATTGAAATACTCAAAAGAAGCTTGAGCACTTCAAGGTGAATGAGACTTGCCGAGACCGTAGGAGGTATCGTGAAATGGACATTTATGAAAAGTCATTGTAATGATCTAGATGTTGAGCACATTGGAGGTACATGAGAGAGAGAGAGAGCTGACACATGAGGCGAGAGCTCATTCTCCGTTTGTGTGAATCCTAGAGAGATCGAAGAGATCTGTTTATCTATGGTTTAGTTTATTGTACCAATTGAATTCTAATAAAAGTGAAGTGCAACCTGTAAACATAGACCAACATTGCCGAACCACGTACATCCTTGTTCTCGTAAATGAAAGTTTTGTCAATCATTTTCATCTTGTTTATACTTTCACCATTGACAATATCCGAGGCTAAAGCTTCCGTTTTTTGAGTGGCATTAAGGTTCTCGACCTAAAAGCTTAGTATCAAAACTATAAGAAGATTTACGAATAAAAACAAAGTAAAATTCACTCATATTTATTCAGCCGCATAATAGATACGGATACAGCTACGCAACAAAAGTAACTCTCAGTCTCTATAGCTCTCTCATTATCTGATCAACATGAATTGTTCATAAATACTAGAAAATAAGACCTCATGAGAAATGGGAAAATGTGAAAACACAATATAATTACTACATATATTATTGCAGTTTATTATTAATTATTTGTAGCTTTAAGCTCCAATCCATCATCAACTGGTCTCAATTAACACTGCAAAAGAAAAAAAAAAAGTGTCACATCTATAAAGTAAAACAAAATAAAAGAGTGTTTATGAACTAAACTTTTACTAATTTTGGGATTCCATTGTCAAAACTTGAAATAGGTCTTATATTGACTATAATATACAGCATTTATATCAAAATCACATCTAAATTACTATATATATATATATAGACTATTTTAGTCCATAAAATGACTTTTTTTTACTGATCTAACCATATGACTATTAAGAGTCGTTCATTTAATTTATGTGAAAAAAGAATTGAAATATTATCGATTCAATTGTCGGGAATTGAAATATTCAGAAAATCGTGGTAATTCAAATTTCATGGGGTTGTGGAATTCGAATTACCACGATTTTTAAATATTTCAATTCTTTTGAGTAAATAGAATTCTTTTGTAATTCCACATATGTCATCTCAAAAAACTTGAACGAACGTATGAATTGTAAATTGAAAATACCTAATATGTTCTAATTTACTAGGAATTCACTTAAAAATACGTAAACGAACATCTCCTAAAAGAATGATTTCTGTTGCATGTGTCTGACACTTGGACACTCTTCGTATCTCTCAATTTTTTGACGATATCAAAACAAGGGGTAATTATAGGTTATTATACTATTAGATTCAAATTTATCATGTTACTATCCTAAAGAATTTTGTTTTTCATGTAATTATCATGTTATATCCAAATTGTGTTTTCGTCCATTTTGTCCGTTGATTTTAACGAAATTTGACTCTCTCAGGGTAGTAACGTGATGGAAAAAAAATCTAATATGGTAGTAACATGATAAGACATGGTAGTAACATGATAAACCGGCATCTAAAAGGGTAGTAACATGTAATTACCCCTAAAATCATTGTTAGATTTTGCATAAAGAGTAAACAAGACACTTATTTGACACGGAGTCGGTATTCTTTCTTGCCCAATTTCTGCATTATAGATCTGCCTTCTGTCAATTAAGATCATTAGTATTTTTGACAAAAAAAAAAAAAAAATGTTTGGTGGCTGTAACAGGTCAAAAAGGAGTTGGAAGCCAAATGTCCATAACAAACGGCTCTTCAGTTACATCCTAGACCAACACATTAAAGTCCAAGTCAGTACTCATGCACTTCGTTGCATAGACAGGGCAGGTGGGATTGATGAATACCTGCTGAATACCCCTTATAGCAAGATGGACACAGAGGCCGGTCTCTTCTGGAAAGCAAAGATTGAATCGCTGTATGAAGAGCTTGGGAAGAAGAAAGTAGTTTTCTTTTCAGCTGAGGATGAAGCTAAGTTTGAACAGGGTTTCAAAGAACTAACTCTAGCTGAGCAGGAGGATCGTAGACGCCAGTTGTACGGTGAAAGTGAGGAAGGTGGAGCAGACGACCAAGGGACAAATGAGGAAGCCGCAATTACAGGAGAAGGAAGGTCTCCTGATGATGATCCAGAGCATGTGGATGAAAATTCCCAAGTTTGAACATGTTCACAGCTTGGATGCTAACATTTTTTCTAGTTACTTCTTGAATTCGATCTGCTTTTTAACTTTGTTGGTTAAATGGAGATTAAAGTTAGCATTATCAGTTGAGACGGAATGTGTTTTTTTTATACATGTTAGAATATGCATCCTTTTCGTGCATTCAACTTGAGATTGAATAAATCCACAGTTATTCTCTGAGAGTATATATGAAATAGAAAATTGAAACTGCTAAATTTAAGTACTTGTTAGTTTGTAGATGTGATGGTTAAAATTAAATGCTACGAAAATCACTGAAAGACTGGCAAGAAACTCCCTCTGTTCGGATAGAGGAAAAGTATAGGGCAATAAATATCCATTTTTGTTGATGTTCCAACGTCACAAGTCATGACCTCAATATCTTAAAAGAAGGAAAAACAAACTCCAAAATTCCAACACATCCAACAATGTTTCATGTTATACAAATGAACAACAAACTTGCAAAAGGACAAGCCACTAATTTCAGCAAACTTTTTGGCTTTTGAGCTTAGAGCTTGTTTGGTAACTCGACTCAAAAAGTAAAAAAATACTTCAAAATATCTTTCAAAAGTAACTTAAGTATTTGTTGTGTCATAAGAAAAAAAGTAAACAAAACTGTAACTCCTACTTCAAATATTGTTTGTCAGAAGTAAAATGAACAAAATGTACATACATGTTATATATTAATTTAATATGATAACAAAATAATATTACACGAGTCTTTTTTACCGTAATGTTCATAAGAATAATCAATCTTTATAGAACATCTGGTTTTTCTTTGCCGATCAGAAAGAAAGCCAGATGTTCATACATGAAGGATAATATGAAAAATTAACAGATAAAAAGTGAGGTTATATCTGAAAAGTAAATTTGTTTCTCTATCTACTTTTAGTCTTTTACTTTTATGTCTGATGGAAGCAATATTTTTTTTAGCTTATTTCAAAATAATAATAGTTACAAATACAATATAGAGCACTTATTGAGCAAATACTCATGTATATTACTAGTATTATCTTATTTTTGATACATGTATATTATTATCTTATGTCATTTACTTGCGTGACAACATGTAAGAAAAAACGTGAAGACATTCAGAAGTGTTACCGAACTAACCCTTAATAGCAGAGAGAGAGAGAGAGAGAAGCCAGAATTCCAGGTCAATTTCTTAAGAAACAGAAACCCAAAATCACACGAAATGTAACTTACTAAGCAAGCAACAGTCCAAAACATCCGAATTCAAACTTTAACATGTGGGACAGTACCACACCAACATTCTAAGAGCACAGTCCAATCAAATCCACGAATTAAATTGGCATTCATCAGTTACTCGTGTAAGAAAATGACAGCTCCGTGAGGTAGCCATAGCAAGCACAGCACTCGTTTCCACGAAACAGACAAGTAATTACCAGCTGTCCTCTTAATTAACAAAAAATAAAATAAAAAACCAATTAATTTTGGTTATGATGATGAGTAACCGAAGACTGTCTTCTCTCACAATTCTCACACACCAATAATTTGCCTATAAATATCCCCAAACCTCTCTCTTCCTAATTTCTTCTAAAACTCACATTCAAATTGAAATGGCAAATTCCAGTACAAGTTCCAAAAAACCTCCATCGGAGACCAAATGGTCGGTTCTAGGTCGCCTGAAGAGGACGGTGAAGAAGATCCAGTTCCTGCTCAACTTCAATATCAGCAGTTGGCGCTTGGCTTCCCTTCTCGGCGGCGCTTTCTCCGATTCCAAGATCCGCCGCTTGAGCTTCAACGATCGAGTCGGATTGCAGGGCTGCATTGAAGATGAATTGGATCGTCAATCGTTCGGTGATTCTCCGACGACGCCGGAAAGAGTATATCAACGGACTACGAGCTACGTTTCAGCTTCGTCTTCCGATGACGATATCGATCGGAGAGCGGAGATCTTCATTTCGAATTTCTACCGGCAGTTACAGCTGGAGAGGCAGATTTCTCTGGAGCTGCGTTACTGCCAAGGGAGAGGAGGGAATAGTTTCGATAAGACGAGCTCGTTCGCTTCTAGTTCGTCGCCAACATCTTGACCAAAACAATTTCATTATCTGTGAGCTGTTTCTGGTAAGAGCTTGAGCTAATTAGAGGCCTATTTGTGCCAATGGCGCCTACAGAGATTTAACTTCATTTTTTTTTTTCATTTTGATTTGTTGTTGATGATCATATTCAGTGAGATTTGTGAGAATTAGAGTTGGTTGAATTTTTACTTTTTTATTGAGCCACTTGAAATATTTTCATATGCATCCAATAGATCAGATGCTTAGATTTTTCTATAGAGTACTAGGGATCATCTTGTTTAATTTGGATTCGTTGTTCTTTATAAAATTAGTTGGGAATGAACACAAGCAACTCAAATGTAAGTTTATGATTCGCGCATTGAATAAAATTATAGAATTGAATATGGATACATGTTACTACTCTGTATTTGATTCATTTGACTATTAAAATAATCTCTCCATCATACTATTGACTTTTAACATATAAAAATTGGATAAAATTGCATATCTGAATTTTGTCAGAAGTGATAAATTTGCATTTGAACTTGCTTTCTGGATTGTCTGACGGAAATATTTATTGAATTTCATATTTGGTAATTGTCATCAGTTTTTTTGTTTGTTTGTTAGTTTGATCCGTTGGCCAAACTAGTACAGCTTGAATTAAAAATGTTTGAACTTTATATATCATACATGCCATCATTAATTTTCAGTTGGTTTAATTCATTAATGAATGCTTAACTTCAATTGATGATATAAAGTTTAAAGTGTCAATATTGCGTTTGGGGTGACTCGATAATTCATGTGTGAGATTGGATTTTATTGAGATTGAATTGTTTTGTTGGATTATTGAGTTTTCGATTTATTCCGAATTTTAAAAATCATTATATCGTTTCTAAATAAGTGTTCATTTTTCTACTTATAAGTTTTTGTTTGTACGGAGAAAAAAAGATGACATAGGAAAGACAAGTTAATTAGTGTTGTTTAACCAATTTATAATAGCATGAATTTGTCTATTACATCAAGTGTCGGCGTTTTTCTTTTGGATTAGTTGAATTACACAATAGAGCGCAACTTTTTCCTTTCAATTTCGAACTCGAGACCTCAAATAAAACCCTAAACACTTGAACCGATTGGCTCAATATCCAACATGCCTAGGTAATGCATCCGTTTCTTCCTTGCAAATGAATCATGTTTCCACCTCCAAACAGAAGAAAACCCATCATTAATTACCAATAAACAAAAGAAAATTTACTGTATGATTTCTTCACAAATCTGAACAAATAAGGAAATAGAAAAGGAAATCAAACTTTACAACTGATAATAAAAAACAACATGAACATTCCTGTGCATACAAATGTTGTCTGAACTTCCACAAACTATCCTTTTGATTATTGCTCCGACCATAGAATTCAATTTTATTTTCCCTCTCAGAACAACAAGAATACCAACACAATGCTATACATATACTTGATCTTTATGCACCCATTAATTAATTAGTAATCGAACACGATTGCCTTATCTCCCCTTCCTCACCAGTCTTCACTCCAATGCTCGTAAGCTTCACAAATGATCGATCCCAACTCGTAAAGAAACTATTTTGATCATTCGCAAACTCTTGTACTTGTTTTCTTGCACTTTGATCATTTAGCAGCACAGAATCTGATTGGAACAGTCCTTTGTGCGCCAAGAGATTTATGTAGTACTGATTGTCAAAAACCGAGGAAGTATCCGGATCGTTACTGACAGTTGTAGGAGTGGTCGCACCAGCAGGACACTGTTTCATTAGCGAGTCTGCGTAGGTAGTGTCTAGAGATGTGTCAATCAGTGTGAATTTGCCCTTTGAATCTTCTCTAAATCTGTCAATGAATGCACTGCAATGTGCAGATCCTATGGTGTGAGCTCCTGCAAAGCCAATGCATTCATTTAAATTGAGATCGAACTTTTAATATTCAAATGACTTTTCACAGAGCTAGCCTTCTTAAAATTATAGCATTATTTGCATGTCACATAGTATAATAACCATTTTATGATTACAAATACTACAAATTACCCAGTTAAATTGTATAGTTCTTGCGCTCTTGCAATGTTTTTTTTGCGTATCTAGATCTTGAGAAATATGGTTTTTGTTCCAAAGTACACTTTTGTGATCCTAAGCACATAAAAATAAGAAACTCAAACTATATGGTACCCCGTAAGTGGAATGCTTTGGTTCGTGGAACAAAAATGGAAACATTGAAGCGTTAGGATTTTCTAGGTGACTTGGGATACACCATCTGTCCCAAAAAGAGTTTCATGTTTATCTTGAAAGTTAATTATGCGTGAATCGTAAATAATATTCTTATACGTTAGTTTGTATCTTTAAATTTGTTATAACATATGATCATAAGAATGCAAAAGTAAATATACTACACAGTATGCAATAACTATTTTTATTTTTTATTTTTCTCAAAACAGAAATAAGAACCCCCATTATGGACAAAGATAGTATAAAACAAGGGCATGACAAAACTCGAGTGAAAAGTATGCACGACAGTAGTGATAATTTGTTCTGTTCTTGAAAAAAAGAAGAAAAGGTCCAAATACAATACCTGATAAGGTAACAAGGTCATTCAAAGACAACCCTTTTGAGGAGAAGATCCTAGCCATCTCTTCCATTGTAAAACTTGTATCGATAATGTTAGGTCTCACATTTGACACTAAGGATGTTCTTCCATCTCTCCTGCCTGTTGGAATCTGAACCAGAGGACCACCAGTCTGTTTTGCAACCCTTCATCAGTAAACACATAGCCAAATATATGAAGTGCAAGAAAATGGAAACACTAATGCAGAAATGCTCACAAGTGCCACAGCATCTCTAGCAGCTAAAGCAACAATGTCTGCACAAGAAACAGTTCCTGGACAGAATACTTCAAGAGCCCTTTTAGCTGAATCAATGACAGAAAATCCTCCAAGAGATGCGTTTGCTGGATCGTTCCGCTCTGTCCCATTTCCTTGCAGCAGCACAGATGCATCACAACCCTGTTAACACAACAATTTAGTACTACTACTCTTCTCAATAACCCAGTTCTTTGACTGGTTTGCCAAGCCACAAATTTTGATGTTTCTTGGGCTTTATAGACACAAAGGTAATTGTATCAGCAAATATTTCTAGAGGTTCACCATTTTGGATTATATAGAAGATGAAGTCCACAAATTAATCCTCAAAACATGAATGTCTAGTGCTGTTCTGTTTTATGCAGATTGATTAAATGTTCATACATGCAGTTGTAGCTTTGCAATATTAATTTCTGTGATTCAAAACTTTTCTACAACTTGCTGATTTTGGAGTCTATAAATTCAAGCTGAAAGATGCTGATTTACAATTTGCATGACACAAAGAGTTCAATATTAATTTTTGGTAAGAAGAATTTACCTACAGCAAAGTTTACAATCATCATTCTTGATGCTAACAAAAAGGCTTTGGGGGCAGAAAACCACTAATGCATCTCCTTTGTGTATAGTTACAAGAAAAACCAAAATCTTGCAGATAAAAAAAAAACAGCAAGATTGTTGCTTGCATGTCCCCCATAGAAAAGAGAATAGAAGAAATGAAGTACTAGCACTAAAATGGTTGCTTCATAGTCATTAAATGGGCATATATAAGCCTCATAATGAGCTACTCTTCCAGAAACCAAAACTAGCTTTTGTTTTTTAATATTTTTTTGCTTCACAAGTGTTAAAGTTCACTCCAACCCAAAAGTTTAAGTTTATACACTAACACTCCATCTCGCGTGTAGGTCGGATAACACAATAGATTATCCATGTGGACTAAGAAGGGAGTCAACAAAGACGGGTCACTAGGCACAAACAAAATCAGCTCTAATACCATGTTAAACTTGACTTCAACGCAAAAGCTTAAGCTGATGGGTGGAGGGCCCAATTAGTATTATATTAAGTAGCAACAGGCTTCACATTCTTTGGATGTAGAATACATTAGCAAGCTAAAGCTAATTTGAGCTACTTGGACTAACACATATTCAGAGAGAAGAAGGATCTACCTCCACAAAGCAGTCATGGAACAGCAAGCGAAGGAGCTTTCCTGGTATGGTTGGGTCATCATTAGAAGCTGATCTCACATTATTGCCAACAATGAACTCAGCAGCTGGACATGAAGCTGCATAGAAGCCAAAGGACAGGTCTGCAGCAGCAGAAGCAGCGTAGCAGAGAACAAGAATGAGAAGAAGTGCTGCAGAAAATACTAAGCATCTTGTCTCCATAAGGTCTTTACTACAACAATCCAAGACCCAAGTCACATAAACACAACAATGTTGTTGCTTTGTAGTCTCCTTATCAATATTGTTCATGCATGGAACAGTATATGATGTATGTATAGTTAAAGCTAGCATTTATTTAGTTGGGTGATGTGATGTCAGGAGGTAGATGGGTCTTAATGATCCATGTGAAGATGGGTTCTCTCATGCACAGCATTTAACATCATTGGAAACATTTTTTCTTCAAAGGGCTGCTTTGTTCAATTCTGATCATTAACAGCCTGTGAAGTTCATTACTGCCACCTAACAGAGGAATGAATGCTGCAGATCAGTGGCCTATTGAAACCTGTTTGTCCTTTGTTTAATTTTGCTATGCTACAAAGATGAGCAAATCTCAGTGATGGACACACTTAGGTGCCTTTCCTAGTGTTGCTTTTTTTTTTTTAGGTACAAAGTTCATCAAATTTACCCTTTTAGACTATACATGCAAATTAATAGTAGCATACTAGCATCAGAACACCTAATTCTGTAGCCCAAGAAAAGGCAGTAGTCTTAATTTGTTTTCCACATAACAAAAACAGAACAGCATTGGCATGTGCATGTGCATAGAAAAAATTGATACCTTTCAATATGTATACCCTGTAGTAGAAAGAGATGCTATTGCACATTGTGAACACCAAAATTTCTCATTTACTCCACCCAGTCCCACCAAAGGTAACATTTTGTAGGAGAGACCATCCCATCCCAGCCAGCATAGATGCTCCTTCCCCACCTTCCAAACCATAATAAATATTACAGTCTAATCATTTAAACAAAAGAGTAGGAAAGAAAATGAAATCACAACTTAGCTAAATGTTGTATTGCTTTGAAACAAAAATGTGAAACACTAATGTAACTTGGAAAATTTGGAGTTTTGCATCCTTTTCTTGGGAGTTCAAACCAGTTACCATGCATTATATGTCCAATACATTGAAACTGAAATGCAAACGCCACTGAAGTGTTGATTGCCAGTTCAAGACTTAAGGTAATTGAAAATAACCCAAGCTGAAAAACATGTTACAGCATGACTCAATCAGTCAACATCCCACCATATTGGGACAATCCATATGTTCTATCCAACGAGCTTCTTAAATATTCCTCATTAACTACATCCAGCTCATCAAGTGGAATCTATCAAGAGAAACTACAAATGACATGAATATAAGTTACATATACAAGGAAAACTGTGGACCATTATTTATTTTCAATTTTCAGTGTTGGGGATGGATCCGAATCAAATGCAATAACTTAAACATGAACACATCTTATATGGTCTATCTTCTACTTAAATTTAGCAAGAGACTAACATCCATCCAATGTGCACAACTTGTAATTCATATCCATAAAACACAATATATTAACAAAAAATTGAGGAAGAACATAAAGATTTAAGAATTAAACTGGTATTATGGGAGCTGACCTTGGAAAGATCAGCGCCTCCAAAAATAGGCGTATGCCGCTTGATGCAACGAATACACGGTATTCTTTAGTAAAAGGCGAAAGAATAGTTCGCTTTGTATTCATTGCACGGCTGCGTGATTTGGTACGACCCTGTTACTCAGAATTTATAACAAGTGTCTCTGTATCGGATTGTTTCACAGGCGATGTGGGACAACTTGTTTCTCCCATACGCGTTTCATTTCAGTTCAGTTTAGATGATAAATGGGCCGGCGGAGCAGCGTGTTGGGCTCATATCCTATTACAATTTACATATATGAAATTGTTCGGTCAGGCCTTGTCTTCAGTTTCCATTTTGCGGGGGAAATAAAAAAACTAAATTAACTAATTTCCTTGAAATCAAAATGAATTAACGGAAATATTACCTAGCTGTTTGCGCTATACAGTATACACCATGTGCGAAAAGATTAATATATATGATTATATTTTTCACCTAAATAACATATGATAAAATACTCTCACGGTCTCGTCCCAATGATAAAAAGAATTACTCTCATAATTTAACACATGTGTTTTGATTTTTATTAACAGAAAAATTTAGAAGAAGTTAGATAGTATTGTATATTATTTATTATGTGGACGTGAATATGTATTTATATTCAGCTACTAAACTATATAGTCCAAATTACACAACAGAATTCTCTCGAAGATCAGCTACTAAACTATATAGTCCTCATAGCGTTTGGGTGCATGGTGATCTCTGCGACTGCGTCTCACTG
>JAYMTK010004637.1:0-10929 GCA_036897405.1 Pelargonium myrrhifolium | reverse complement strand
GGCCCATTATACTGAAGAAGGTTACCAAAAGGCCATAATTAAAGCCCATATTTAGGTTAATGGGCCGAGGCCCATTATAATCTCGTCATCGTCTTCTTCGTTCGGCTCCTAATTTGGAGGTACAGACAATTTAGGGTTTTGTTCTCGAAAAACCCTAAATCGAAGAAGAAGAAGAAGAAGCCATGGGAGGAAAGTGTCCTCACAGGAAGGTGAAGAAGAGAAGGTACTCTCACAAGACAGCTCGTCTCGCCAAATTTCTCGTCAAAGGTGACGATGCTGTTTATGATGAACTTCACAAGTCTGATGCAGAGAAAAAAACCTTGCCTCTCGACGAGGATTTGCCTGGAATGGGCCAATTCTACTGCTTACACTGCGAGTACTGCTTCTTAATTTCTACTTTGACAACTGCGAATTTCTGAATTAGCTTGATTTTACTTCCATTTAATTCGTTTTCTCAATTGCCTTTTGTGATTCTGTTTGTTTACTAGGAACCTTTCTGGCAAAAAATATGTATGAATTCTATTTACGTTTATGTTTATCTAATACAAATTCTGTGATCAATGGCATTTAAGTTCAAATGGCTTAATAGACTTTCGATTTTGAAAAATCTTGATTACCTTGGAACATTGGCTCTTCATTTTGTGGGAAGTTGTTTAGTTTTTGAATTGTTTTTTGCTTCTCAAATGTTTGTTTTTCTTCTGTCATCAGCCGATACTTTGCGAATGTAGCAGTGAGGGATGAGCATTTCATGACTAAAAGGCACAAGAAGCGGTGAGCAACTAGACTACTTTTCTGGCTCTCTTTGTTCTCCTTATTAGTAACCGTGTTAGCTGTAAGTAATCAATGACATGTGGGGTTTTGATGATAGGTTAAGCCCAGTCTCATTAGCATCATTGAATTTCATAAAATTAACAACCAACTGAGACAATGTCTAGTCGCTTCAGCTCGATTCACTCACATTCATAGCTGCACATCTATTCTTTCCATTTCTCTTCCATTCCTTCACCTCAATCTCTGTCAAATCTCCTAGCTCGATTTGAGAAAGACTGAGATGAAAGAATGGGATTATAGTGAAGTAGAAAAAAAAAAAAAAACTAATTTTGTAATATAAAGCTGATGACGAACAACCAACTCGGAGGTATCTTCTTTAGCTTTCAAAACAGAGACTTTTCAGTCGGTTACATTTTTTCTCAATCGTAACTTGTTTTTTATTTGGCTTTCAAAATAGAGACTTCTTAGTCGGCTGTTCCAGTAAAAAAGAAACTTACTTGCCAATGCTAGGAGGGATTGAACTCAAAACATGTTTTATTTTATCCGAATTCTGGGCTAAACTCATTTCCTGTTATTATTATGAGATTAATAATATATATAGTTCTATTTTCATTTCCGTTGGATATTTTTTTATAGTTATATGCTTTCTAATTCATATAAAATGAATTTTTTATTTGGCTTCTAATTTATAGTTACTAACTTCTAAAACTTGCTTCTAATTTTGAGTAGTGTTACCAAACATGCTCTTAATTTTCTGGTTCGCTATATATGCATCTTGAGGATTTACTCCGGTTGCTGCAGGTTGAAGCAAATGACGGGACCTGCACCTCACACCCAACTTGACGCTGACTTAGCTGCTGGGATGGGTATGCCAGATAATGGCCCGAAGCTCATGTCAATGTGATGTAGATGTTCTTGTTTTAAATTTTCATAGAATTATGGATTTAGGAATGTTTTTAATGTAACAGTTACAGAAACTGCTTACTCTATGCTTGTTATTTTTCCTTGAGTTGTTTTGAGCAAGATAATTTTGAAGAAAAGTAATATATTGTCCTATATTTCTCCTGAAGAAACACTTTGGTTTCTTTTGTTTTGACCGTGTTATTTATTCTTGGTACTCTTCAAGTTGAAATTGTAATTGGTTGAGGCTTGCCTCATGAGAGCTGGGATGGTGGTTATTGTCAAGTTATTTTGTGAGAATTGTAGTTTCTGGAAAGGGTTGTGGGCCTGTAGCCTCTGGCTATGTGCCTAGGCCCTTATTTTCTTGATTCTGCATGGAGCATGCCATCAACTGAAGTAGTCAGAAATCAGGTAGGTGCTTAAGATGTTAACAGTAAGCAAAAACAAGTTAATTTATGTGTTGCTTGTTTGTAGACTGCCCTGAATCTGGGTTTGGTTGGTTGACTCTGTCATCAGAAAAGAAGAAAAAAAGAGGATACCGTTGTTTTTCATAAGTTTTGCTATGCAATAGTGATGGCTTCAGTAGGAATTGGAAGCTTTATGCTGCTATCTTCTGTGTTTGCTTCTTAGCTATTACTTCTGGAGTTTATGCTTCTAACTTGCAGTTAAAAAGTCCTAGAGTTGAGAGCCTTAAATTCTCAACTCCTACTTGACTGACCTTGAAACCCCACCATGGAAAAGAAGCTTGAGATTGCAGAGTTAGAGCAAAGAAGAGAATCATATGTTTCAGGTACTGTCTCTTACATCCTTTATTTTTCACATTATGCCATTTGATATGTGGACAATGAACCAGAAAATGCAGTCAGTACTTGTAGCAGAGCTGTGTATCAGATGCTAAAGACACACACACACACACCAAAACTAGACACAGCACTGCAGTGTACCTACTCACATAATGCTTACCTAGCACTCAGTCACTTACTTTTTAGGGTCACTTGAACAAACAAAGAGATCAAGCTTGACCCACATTGGCACATTGCTTCCATCTCTATCCCCATGGTCCCAAACACCATCATCTCACTTGTCATTTTCCATTCCCATCTCTTTCTTTTTTTCTCATGCTCTTGAATACTTGTCATGGTTCTTCTTTGGTCAGTTCCCTCCAATTCTTGTGTCTTTGAAGACTCAGTACACATGTGCACAATCACCATGTTAGCATCAGCATAATAATGTTGTTTCCCACACCCAAACTAAGGTCCAAGAGTGGACAGAACTAGTTGTGAAGCAACACAACTTGTGCTAAAAACAACAAGTATACAGCAAAATTGCCTATACCCATGCCAAGATAGAGCAATATACAAGTAAATTTGTGCAACAATGATTTCAACCTGTAGAGTCAGACTATGCAATCATCACTGATCCAGCAAGATTATGCAAATAATGCGATCAGTTCTGTAAATGATTCCATTATCTTCTGATGTTGTAATTCAAGTTACATAGTGCAGGAAAAAACAGGTTGGGTCTCCTGATTACATATTTTTGTATGAACCAGCAATGCTGATAGGTAGCATCATTTTGAATTGGATTGTGATGTGAATTATCGTTATCTATTTTTAGGATGTATTGATCATTGTTAGGGTTTCATAATGATTGGAAAATATATCTAAGAAGATTTGATAATAATAGACATGCTATATACCTACAACATGAAAACAAGAAAATCCCCCAAAATCTATGCGGGTATTTGAATATACTCATTTCACTGCTATTCTGTTTCAACTAACCTGACTATTCTTCTCTCCCATCTTCTTCCTTAGGTCTTGCTGATGAACTCGAACCCGGTGCCATTCCAATGACCTGACTGTGTGTGAACCTCTGTAACTGTATCATACGCGCGTAAGGCCCATCAGGATAGTTTTTCAAAAGATGTGAGTGTGAACCTTGCTCTGCCACTTTCCCATCATCAATCACAGCAATGCTGTGGGCATTTCTGATAGTTGAAAGCCTGTGTGCAACAACAATTGTGGTCTTTCCAGAGCAAGCACGCTCTAGAGCCTCCTGGACTGATCTCTCTGACTCGGCATCAAGTGCACTTGTTGCCTCGTCAAGCAGCATAACCTCTGCCTTCCTTACAAAGGCACGAGCAATGGCGATTCTCTGTTTCTGACCTCCTGATAGTTGAACTCCCCTCTCCCCGACATACGTTTTGTACCCATCTGGCAATGCAGAAATGAACTTGTGCGCGTTGGCTAAGGTTGCAGCTTCAATGATCTCAGCTTCGGTTGCTGATTCATGCCCATAAGCAATATTTTCATAGATCGTAGTGCCAAAGAGGCATGGCTCCTGCTGGACTACAGCAATGTGCTGTCGTAGGGACTTGAGATTGTATTTCCTAATGTCTTTTCCGTCAATCATGACCCGACCAGATGTTGGCTCGTAGAATCGCTGTATAAGTGCAATGACTGAGCTCTTACCACAACCGCTGGGACCAACAAGGGCAAGAGTTTTGCCAGCTCTTGCGCGAAGATTGAGATCACGGAACACTGAGATATCGGGGCGAGAAGGGTAAGAAAAGTCTACATGCTTCAGTTCAACCTCTCCCCGAAGGCGATCAGGAGCAGGTGTGGCATCCGGATCATCAGGGTCAATCTCAGTTTTGCGGTCAAGGAGCTCAAAAACTGACCTCATGGCTTGTCCACCTTTGATGAAGTCAGGAGCTAAGGTCAGGGTTTCAGCTGCTCCATTGGCGGAGACCATGAGGACCATGAAAACTCTTATTGTCTTGGAGAAATCGGAGATTCCATGCTTCACGAGCCATGAAGCATACCAAAGGCCTAAAGCATAGGAGGCGTAGAGTGAAAACTGAGCTACTCCATATCCACTGCCAGCAATCTGACCCTTCCAAAAGCAGCGCCGTAATGGGATTTGAAGGTTTGAGGAGAAAAGACCAACAATTTTTGACTCGGAATTGAAGGCAGCAACTGTCCTCACATTGGCTATGGCCTCTGCTGCTAGTTGTGTGGCTTTTGCATGTGCTCCTTCTAGGTCTCCTGAGAAGCCAGTCATGAACATTTTCTGTCGAAAATCCAATGAAAAATTATTTAGTCACACAAAGCTGCAAGATGCTGACAGTTACAAGATTACGCAAAAGAAAAGAGACTATTTTCCTGACTCGAATTTGTAACCTCGAGGTAACAAGGCAACAACCTTACAGTTGTGCCAAGGCTAGTTTTCTTTTTTTATGAATCTTCTTAGAATAACTGTTCATCTTTCAGGAACCAGTTAAAAAGACAAACCTGTAAAACAGTGGCGGCGACAACTACAGGGAAGACAGCTATGAGGACAAGAGCGAGGCGCCACTGCAGAACAAACCCTGCAGTGCAAGCAACTAGCATGAGTGCAGTGTTCTGCACAATCACTGATATCCGGTCTCCGATAGCTGATCTGACATTATTGGCATCAAGAGACAACCTAGCTGCTATTCTTGCACTCTCGTTTTCCTCCTGATCAAACCACGCCATTTCATTTTTCAGAACCGCGGCCAGCATCTTCTCCCTCACGCGTTTGGTAAGATTTTCTCCAACGATATCCCAGAAGAAATGCTGTAACGTGTTGAAAATAAGTGCAGCTGATGAAAGTCCGATCAACAAATAGCAGTACTTGGCGATTTCTTTGCTCATGTAAGCATGGCTTGGATTGTAGTAAACACTGAGGACAGCACTTAAGACGTATGCGAAGAAAGCACTGAGGGATCCACAAACAACAGAACCTATGGAACCGACTAAAGCATAAACCCATTCTGGAGAATTCATTTTCGCAAGGCGCAAGAAAGAACCGGCCTGCTCCTTGAAAGCAAGCTTTTCAAGCCGGTAATTGGGGTGCGTGGCATCAACAGAGAGACTAAAATCAGAAGTAGAGAAGTCTGATAGTCGGCGTGAGTATGGTGATCTCCCATAAGAAGAGTTCCGAGCAATTATAGGTGAGCTAACCGAGTTTCTGGCACTAGAAGGCCTGTAGATGTAAAACCAAGGTAAGGCAAAGCAAACAAAAAACACCAGGAAACGTCAAAGTTTGGTGAAAGCTACGTACCTTGCGCTGCTCTTTCTGGCACTGTTGAGAGCTGTTTCGTGTGCCATCTCCTGCATCCGGATGAGTTTGGCGTAGACACCATTTTCGCCTTTGGCAAAGAGCTCATCGTGGGTTCCGATTTCAGAAACACTTCCCTGTTGGAGAACAGCTACAAGGTCTGCCTTGCGGATAGTGGAGAGGCGATGGGCAATGACAAGAGTTGTCCTCCCAATCATGAACCGATCAAGGGCCTCTTGCACGAGTTTTTCCGACTCAGAGTCCAATGCACTTGTTGCCTCGTCCAAGAGCAATATTGCCGGGTTTTTCAGCATTGCCCTTGCTATGGCTATTCTCTGCTTCTGCCCACCCGATAGCTGCAGTCCTCTCTCCCCGACCTGCCAATTTTCAGATAAGCTATACTTCAACTCTTTACCGGTTTGTGCTATTCAGTTATGTGAAAAATCTTCCTATCCCGTTATACTATTGACCGATACTTAGATTCCTAATTTTTCTTTTCTTTTTTTATTATTCAATTTGTTATCACATATTACAAGAATCAGCTACATTATTTGTGCAATAACACACCTTTACGAGGGTATGGTCCTCCATGATCTTCATATTATTTTGGCTCCTAAGTTTACTCAGTCATATATTGTTACTGTATATTCTATTTATGTTAGCACATGCATTGCAGGTTGCAACATGTTACGTTTGTTTAATAAATGCATGCATGACCCAACACTTGAGTTGACTTTTAACAAAATTGCAAGTACAGTTAGGTTTCTGTTGACCTAAACACCATTTGAATCTCTAGAATAACAGGAGCAAGCAAACTATAAGCAATGAAAAGTCAACCTAAAAAACTTCTTGGGTTAAGATCCATACAGCATAAAGTCAATAGCCTCTATAACTCATACTTAATGTTAATAGTTTATCCCTGTTAGGAGGGATGGAGCCTCCCAAAAGAAAGACCGTTTGACTCTCTTCCCGGGAGGCGTGTTCGAAATGAAACCCCGAGGAGCGTCAAGGAAAGAGCCTCCTCCTCGGCTTCTCTTACACAAAAGTACCGATCACGCTGAGAGGGCCTGGTAATTAGGCCCATTAGCGAATCAAGAAAGCTCGTCGCATAACAAATGTGAAATGACAGTTGTGTCTAGCACGAACAGGAAAGAGATAGGCTCATTCAACCTTATTCGGTGCTTGTAGTATTGATTCACTACTGGGATCTAACTTAGATAGTCGGGGAAAACTCTCAGTGCATCAATCCCGATTATTTCAAGACCTCAAAACTAGAGATTTAAGCATCATACACAACTAGTTGGATCGCTTTGCTTTGAATTAGCGTCGAGAACAACAAGTGAAAGATGGTTATATCTTGGAGTAGAGCTTGCTAACCTGAGTATCAAACCCATCGGGAAGCTTGATAATGAACGAGTAAGCATTGGCAACTCTCGCAGCCTCCTCAACCTCGACCTGGGATGCATCGGGCCTACCAAGGAGGATGTTTTCTTTAATGGTGGTAGCGAATAGAGCCGGTTCTTGGCTCACCAGTCCTATTTGCTGCCTGAGCCACCTCAGCTTCAGCGTCTTAATGTCATGACCATCTAGCATAACTTGTCCTGCAAAATAAAGTTCGTAAGTTCATCGAACTACACGTCTTTAGCTCTCGTATAGTTTATTACCCGAGGTGGGATCGTAGAATCTCTCGATGAGGGCTACAACAGTGCTCTTCCCCGAGCCACTGCTTCCGACCAAAGCTATTGTCTTTCCAGCCGGAACATTCAAACAAAAATCATTGAGAATCCGAACATCCGGCCTTGAAGGATATGAAAACTCCACATTTTTCAGCTCCACCAGCCCTGTAATTGTCTCCAGCTCCAAACCTGACTCGCTGTTCCTATCAACACTCGGTTTGTGATCAACTATGCGGAAAATCTTGGCAGCTGCAACTCTAGCCTTTGCGAATGCACTAATGCTTGGAGCAGACTGTCCCAAACCCCTATTCGTCGCAAAACAAAAACAACCTATAAGCTAACAAGATACGAGTAAAGAAAACCGATTCAACGATACTTAAGTTACTTACAATCCTCCGATCATGACAGCGAACATGGTCGCTATGGCGAGCCCTCCATTGGTATAATGGTGCCTAACCAGATAGCCTCCGTACCACAGCAGAAGCGCGTAACAACAGAACACAACAAAGTACGTCGCACCTAACCCCATTCCTTTCGCGAGCCCTGTCTTGTAACCAATCTTCTGCGCAATCTTCAGAGCTGAAGAGTAGCTATGCAAAGCTCTCGATTCCCCGACAAACGCCATCACAACTCTGATTTGCACTATCGTCTGCGAATCGGCTCAATATCAGACATACCCAGATCAAGAAACACTACAAATTGAACCAAAATTCACCAAAAGTTGACAATTTCTTGCCTGTTCTGCAATGTTGCCAGCTTGGGAGAGAGCTCCTTGGCTCTTGGAAGAGAGCTTGCCTAAAGTAGTGGCATGAACACCTCCAATTACAGCAATGAGAGGCACTACAGCAAGAGTGACCAGAGCCAATTGCCACACAGCAGTGAAGCCCACCACAAACCCAGAAACAAAAGTTGCCATGTAGTGGATAAAATTGCCCAACTGCATAAAAAAAAAAGGCAAGATCATCTATTAACGAACCAAACACAGAAATCTTCGTTCTTGTCGTAAGATAAGTATTTTCCAAAGAAGCCTACTCCCGACATTCCGAGCTATAAAATCTTAACGTTTTGTGTTCTCGTTGTCGTTGCACGTACCGAAACGTTCCGCGACTCGGGTAACTTAGATTCAGTATTTACAGTTTTAAGGACAAAAACCCAGCAAAAAAAATTGAATCTTTCTGCTTCACCTTCTCGCTAATGGCGTCTTGGACCATGACAGCATCGGTGTTAATGGCAAAAACGACGTCGGAGGTGCGAACCTCGGTGTCGAAGTACTGAATGTCTTGGTTTAAAGCGGCTTCTAGGTACTTGATCCTCATCTTCGTCGATTGTCTCTCTCCGGTCCACATCCAGCAAGAAATTTCTGAAACCCAGAACATAAAAATTCAATCTTTCTCCAGTTTCGTTCACAGAAACAAAAATCAAATTAGACCCAAAAGCTTACCTGCCCATGAGGACGCCCAAATTGCAGCTCCGACGACGAGGAAGTAAAATGCGTACTGCGGCATTTTCACAAACAGTTGGTGTTCATTTAAAAAAAAAAAAAAAACACTGATTCGATTTGAAAATTGAAATGAAATTCATTGGTACCTTCAAAACTTCTTGGGTCATCTTGTCCATGTTGTTGGCGTTGGACCCAAAAGAATTAACGAGATCGGCGAAGAATCGGAGAAACAGAGGCAGTGAACAACCGTGCACCACGGCTCCGACGGACCCAATTCCCATCAATACGTAATCCAATCCGTCGGCGAATCTGAACAGCTCCCCGAACCCAACTGCCGGAACTTCCACCGGCTTCTCTCCGGTGCCGGCGCCGGCGACACTAGTAGTAGCAATTGCAGTGGCATCTGTAGCAGAAGAAGAATCCATTTGTGTTGGGGTTGATGGGTTGGGTTTGAAATGGTCGGAGGAATCTGAAACGAGCTCAAGACCTTGCATTTCCGACCATCGCCACTGCTCTGTCGCCGTCGTGGTCTTCTGTGGCTCCTGAGAATCTTGTGACATTTGCGAAAATTCCTTAGCTTTATGAGCAAAGCAAAAAACAAACAGACTCTTCTCTCTCACTCTTCTCTGTGCCTTTTTCAGCTCATGTTTCTGCTACAATTCTCTCTCTTTTTTCTTACAATAAAAAATAAAAATTTACAGTGACTGTGTTGAAACAACAGTTTTTTTTTTTTTTTGGTCTTTACTGTTTCTGGGTTTTCACTATTGCTGCTACACTGTGATGATCGATTGCGTAAGCCGGACACGTGCGACTTTATCATTTACTGTTCACGAGCATATCGGTAAAACAAGACCTTAAATGGAGGTTGTTTTCTTGAGTCTTCTCCGACGTCCAAGTCAGATATTCGAACCAAAGAAATATAATATATTTTTGGACAGTATTAATATATGTGCTGAAAAGCGTGTGTGCTATGTATTTATACTTGCAATTTGATTTCTTCTAATTCTACGAGAATTAAATTTCATTCGATTATGTTAGTTGTATGTTGAACTGAGTTCGACGAACTTCTACTAATTATATGATGAACTGAGCTCGATGAACTTCTCTAACAGCTACTCGGGTTTATGCGGCAATTGACATGACTGTCCATACTGTGCACAACTTACATCCCATAACAAATATTCATATATATATATATAAATAAAAATAAAAACCATATTTTTTTCTTTTTTGTGGTTCTGTAAATAACAAGGAAAGTGACAGATGGGCGAGAAAGTGATGGAAAATTGGGATTTTCTCACCCGACAAATACCACTGTGAAAATTTCGGAGACTGGCTTTTGACCAAAAAAACAGATTGAGACTGGGACTAAAATACCCAGAAAATATTACATATGTAATTAAACTGTTTTTAAAAAAAATGAACCGTTGATTTTCAATTCAGAGGGTTTGGCTTGTTGTGCAAGTTAAATAAAATGTGTGAAAGCTTGAAGCTTGTGTAAAAGATGAGAATTTTGAGGTAAAGACTTTTGAGGTACAAATAGATAGTGTCTTGTCTCCTATAAATCCGGCGGCTTCTTTGCTACACACTACACCTAAAAACACTGCCTTTTTTTAAGCTAGTGATTTTTTTTAAATCTTTTGAGGGCAAAGTTGTTTGAAATATTTCATAAGTTAAATTCAAACTCGGAACATGTTGTTACCGATAGTTGAAAATTTAATAATAGTTTTATACTTTAGCAGAAATGAGCCAATTTATGCATGTGCTTGGTGTTTCATGTTGAGAATTTATGTTGCTGGAAGGAGGTGTTGATATGCATAAACGGTGACTGATCAAAACGCTTTAATCCGGTCTACAAATCTCGTTCAAACTGGACTTTAAAACAACCTAAAGAAAACATAGAGATGTGTATTTACACTAAGAGTAAAATATATATCAGTTGATTTATATAAATTTATATCAGTTACAACTTAACAAAGCTAATGAGGTGATGACACCTCATTTATAATCACTTATACACCCCCAACTGAATTTGTGGGAGCGGTGCGACCCGCC
>JAYMTK010004636.1:0-10930 GCA_036897405.1 Pelargonium myrrhifolium | reverse complement strand
AACAAGCTCTTACACGAAATAAAACTTTAAGAAAGTAGCAAGACAAACCAGTAAAACATAACAATAAAATTAGTTAAAAAAAGGAAAATAAAGTAAAACTTGACAAGTAAAACTTGATACAAACTTTGGGCTCGTACCATATCTAGTACTCAATCTTTTATTTTACCAGAGTTGGTACATAAAGTTCCATTTTCGAACAAATCCAGTACCTACCGTCATTGTACCCTAATGGAACCGTTAGTTTGTTAACGTGGATATAAAAAAATACAAAAACAAACTAAAAATACAAAAAACACAAAAAATTAGATCAAACTCATTGTTTTTTGTTTTCTTGATGGTGTTCATATTGTTCACATTTTGTTCTTGATGTTCTTAAAAAAATAAAAAATAAATAGACAACAAATCAAATCAACAAATCAGACCAGACGACATCGTTTACAACTTTGACTTGACCATACTAAAAAGATGAGAAAGTGGTGGTTTGGTTGAAACCCATCAGATCAACCTTCGAGTTTGTTGTCGAATCAGATGGCAGACCCAGTGGTGGCGTGATAGAGGCGTTCACGTGATCGCCTTAAACTTCAATTTCAATCGTATTCAGTTGTTAATGCTCTTCAAATTGGAAGAGATGATTATAGTGTCTTCAACTTGATTATACAAGTTGATAAGGAGGATTCTAATGCCTTGGGTTTGGTTATTGGGGGCATAAATTTTATGGTTTCACATTTTTCTTTTTTGAAATTTGTGTTCGTTAGAAGGTTTACGAATCAGGTGGCTTATCGGGTCGGATTGATTTTCGTTACCCATTTCCTATTTCAGATATGTTATCATGTGATTTGATTAATTAATAAAGCATACTTATTATTTCAAAAAAAATAAATAGAATTATACGAATGGAACAAAACACGATAATGTAACTTGTGGCATCAACACTACACAATCGTAGAATAAAATAGGTGTTGAAGACGCGAAAATAGAAGGCTAGGGTTTCTATTTCTAATCACGACGATGGCAAGCTGACGATGGTTGTAGGGATTTCGTGTGGCGTTGTTTTACGATGAGCATCTTGTATGTGGGTTGGGGAATAAGTTCATGGTAGGCGTGCTCAAAGACCTAACATGATCATATAGACCGATTTTGATTTTTCTCAGCGAAACTAAACTTTCATCGGAAGAGCTCTCGACGGTAAAGGTAGGGTCGAGTTTGGTGTGATGTTTTGCGGTTGATTGTCGAAGGAGGGGTTTTGGCCTCACGATGATATGGACGAAGGAGGGAGCAATGAGAGTCATTGAATGTTGTAGAAACTTCATCGATGTGGTGGTAAAGTTTAAGGAGTGGGGGCAGTGGAGGTTCATCGATTTTTATGGCCATCTAGATCGGTCAAAGAGGCAAGGTTCGTAGGATTTGTTGAGGGCACTTCAAAATCGATCGGCAAGACCGTGGTTGTGTGTGGGAAACTTTAATGATATAATGAGGATGAAGGATAAGATTGGGGGGTCACCACAATCGGCTCATATCGTGGATGGATTCTGCCATGTGGTTGATGATGCGGGACTAGTGGATTTGGGGGCTGATGGAGGAGAGTTCACGTGGCGAAAGAGGTCAAATTTTGATCCAGGGGTGCAAGAGCGTCTTGATAGGGCTATATCTTCTCAGTTGTGGATCGATTTGTTTGAAAATTACAAGGTCGCGAACTTATCCTATGTGTCGTCAGATCACATGCCGCTTTTGGTTGAGTTGGATGTGTTTCGACAAAGATGGTCTCGGTATCGATTCCACTACGAGAATGGTTAGAACGTTGAACCGGATGTAGTATCGGTGGTCAAGAGACATTGAGAAGGAAGCATGGATGGTGGTTTAGTAAGATTAAAGCCCGTGCTGAAGGATTGTGTAGATGGAGAAGAAGTGGGAGGCAAAATGTGTAGAGTGATGTGAGAAAGATGAGGGTGGCAATGGTTGCGGATGATCGGGCTGGGGGTCGGTATGTGAGTGCTAGGAAGACATACTTGTTGAGTCTCAAAAAGCATGAACTTTATTGGAAGTATAAAAAGCGAAGAACAATTGGCTAAAGGATGAGAACCTCAATACAAAAAATTTCCATAAGGTGGCGTCGTTTTAGAGAAGGAATAATAAAATTACCCAATTGGAGGACACTGGGGGCCAGGTGGTCAAATGTGGGGGTGGGTTGGAGACATTAGTTCATAATCATTTTGAGGGTATGGCGCGGTTAGGGTGTATGAGCCGACATGAGTTTTGGAGGTGGGGCTGGTTGTGGTTACAAAGGAAAACAATAGAACTTTGACTCGAGTCTTTACAATGGAGGAGGTGAAATGAGTAATATAGGATAAGAACCGAACAAAACGCTAGGGCCGGATGGGATGAGATCGGGTTTTTATCAAAAGGACTGGGACACAGTGGGAGAGGACATCATTCAGGTTTGTCTTCAGTGTCTTGATCGGGTTGAATTCTTGTATGGTTTTAATGATACAAATGTTGTGTTAGTACCAAAGACATCAAATCCGAAAATTGTAGGGGATTTAATGCATATTTCTATGTGTAATGTTTTGTATAAAATTGTCTCTAAAATATTGACGAATAGGCTGAAAGGAATGATAAGGGATATAATCTCGAAATCGTATAGGGTGTTTATACATGGTCAGTTGATTACAAACAATATTTGCAGTGCTAATGAGTTTGTATGAAGGTGGATATGGTTAAGGCGTATGAGAGGATGAAGTGGACTTATTTGCAGGACATCATAGTGCGAATGGATTTTTGTGATAAATTGATGAAATAGATAATGTTGTGTGTCACAACAATACATTGCAATATTAATTTTAACGGGGATTGGTTACCAAAATATTTGCCTACCCATGGATTGAGGCAGGGGTCATATTTGTTTATTATTTGTGCGGAAGGATTTTCACGTATGCTATATGATATGTAAAGAAGAGGCCAAATTACGGGGTGCAAGATTGGCCGACATTGTCCTTGGATATCGCATCTTTTCTTTGTTGATGACTCTATAATCTTTTGTAAAGCCACAATAGAAGAGGTACGTGTCTTAAAGTCTGTTTTCGACACTTATGAATCTGCGTTGGGTCAGATGATTAATTTCCATAAATTTGCGGCGTTGTTTAGTTCGTCCACTACTCAGCATGTGAGAGCGGATGTTTGTGGAGAATTGGGGGTGGAGGAGGTTACTGGGTTTGAGAAGTACTTAGGGGTCCCGATTGGCATTGGGGGGGGGGGAAGACGAGTATTTTCAGTGTGGTTTTGGACTCGTCCTAATCTAGGATTTGTGAGTGGAGCAAGGTGTTCCTCCTGGCAGCAGGGAATGAGGTTGCACTAAAATCGGTGGCACATGCTCTTCCGACTTATTTAATGAGTGTGTATTTGATTCCAAAATCTACTACGAATGCATTTGAGAATTGTGAAATGCATACTGCTGGAAGTCGGGGGGCGGTGGTGAGGGTTCGCTGCATTGGATGGCGTGGGAGAGGCTTTGTAAGAATAATCCCTCATAAGGATTATGGGTTCAGAGTGTCCGTGAATTCAATTTGGCATTGCTAGGTAAACAATGGTGGAGATTGCTTATGTGTCCCGATTGTCTATTTTTTAAGTTATTTAAAAGCAAGTATTTTCCGAACTCTAATTTCTTGGAGGCGGGTTTGGGATCTAACCTGAGCTACATGTGGAGGTCAATTGTGGCATCTCATGAGGTCCTTCGGCAAGGGGTTCGGTGGAGGGTTGATAATTTTGAGGGAACTCGGGCGTACATGGATAATTGACTACCAGATGGGAGTGAAGTGGGTTTTGACCCGCGGGTTATTAGGGGGAGGCTCGGGTGTGTGATATGATGGTACTAGTACTGGGGGCATAGAATGAGGCCCATCTCGCTGTTGTTTTTCCCATGGAGGTACAAGATAAAATTCTAAACATCCCGTTGTCGGTTGCCGATTTCCTGGATGAGTTAGTATGGTCTGGTGAACGGTTAGAGAAATTCTCGAATCGGAGTGCATATAGGTTACTAAGATCGGAGATGGTGGAGGAAGAGGTTAAGAAGGTGTGGAAAAGCGCGTGGAATGCAGCAGTCCAACCCAAGATTAAGATTTTTTTTGTGGAAGGTTTTAACGGGGTCCTTTGCGGTGACGTCTCAGCTGCGAGAACGAGAAGTAGAGGTGGAGGATGTATGTCGGGTGTGTAATGGGGATGTGGAATCGGTCGTACATGCCATTCTATTGTGTCTAGTTAGGGTCGGGTGGCGGGTACCCGCGGGTACGGGTCCATTTTGCCGGCTCTAACTTAATGTAGTAACCAGCATTAATTCAGGTAGACGATATCGGAGTTCATATGGGCTTGTAATTTAGGATATTATTATGCTTAAGAATAGTTTTGGGAGCCTCGAGTTTGTTTTGGTAATAAGAGATTGGTCAATATGGTGGCCCATTCTCTAGTTAGAAATTCTCAAAGTAGGAAGGTCGGGGTCCTTGGAGAAAGGCCGAGTGCCCGTTGTACTTGTAATTCCTATGCTTACAGCCGAGTTTCATTAATAATATTCCTATGTTTGACATAAAACTTGTGGCGTAATTGAAGAGTGAGTGAATATTGACCAAGTCACTAGTCCTTGTAATGTAAGCGAATTCGAATCCCGCCAAGTAGAAATATCCAACGAATCCGATCCAATAGGACGTTGTTGGGTGCGAAGGTTCGACTCAACGGTGATAAGGACGGTGAATTCCGTGTGCAACCACACACTGTACCACAAACAAACGACATTCTCTATTTCATTCATTTCCACTAACGTCCGTTACTGGCGACAGATCTCATATATATACACACACCGCTTGCGAGGCCACACTGCCACCAACGCATTCGCTCCGAATCTGATTTTGGTGAACGACAGCTCTCGAGATCTCATTCATCGTAAGCCTCTCGTCTCTCCGTTTTTTTCTCCCATCTCTCCTCAATTCTCTGCTTCTGGATCTGATCTGGTTTTGATCTATCTGTTGTTGCTTTCTGGATTTTGTGTCTCCTTTCTTGCTTTAATTAAAGTCTGAATCGAATCGCTCTGTTGTTGTTGTTGTTGATGATGATGATGATTGTGCGTAGCGTCTGTTTGAGTGGTTGCGGATTTTGAATCTTCATGTTTATGTGTGTTAACTGGAAATGGTGTACGTGATCTATCGTTTTTGTGCGAGCGATATGTGAAATATATAGGACGGTTGTGTTCGATTTCTCTGTTTCGTGATTGTGCTAATCTTGCTGCTCTTGTGATGTGATCTACTGACGAAATTCTGTTAGATTCGTTTGTGAGTTTTGTTTTGGAGTTTTCGGTTTTTCAGATTTTGTAGATTTGCTTTTTTATTCTCAGTTATTTGGATCACATGCTTTTGTTGTTGCTTCTTCTTGCTAAATGAGATCTAATTCGGTGATATACTTGGTTTCATGTATTTGGTTGGTTGTTTGTGTGGTTAAGATCGTTAATTGTGTTATTTAAGCACTTGCATGGTGCTGGTTTTTGCATAGATCAGTAGTTTGGTATTTAATCATGTTTGGTTTTGAGTTTGTCCTCATCCATTCCTATCCATATTGATTACACAAGACTTAAACCATGTTTAAGAAGCAACAAAAAAATGTTTTGCCTTAAAAACACTAGATTGTATGAAGTTCTTAAGAAAAATCATGGCTTAGAGGTCATCTGTTTTAAAATAATAAGTGTATTTTTTATGTGGTTGATGGATAATTTCAGGTTCGAAGATGGGGCTGTCTTTCACCAAGCTTTTCAGTAGGCTCTTTGCCAAGAAAGAGATGAGAATTCTTATGGTCGGTCTCGATGCTGCGGGTAAAACAACAATTTTGTACAAGCTCAAATTAGGAGAAATTGTCACCACAATCCCCACTATAGGTAAGCTTCTAGTCCATGTAGTATTCGAGTGTTAAGTTTATAAATTATATTGATTGATGATAGCTATTATTGTCTTTGTAAAGAATATTGGCTTACAGTTGAAATGGGCATCTTCATCCTTTTATACTTCTATTCTCTATCCCTCTGGTGGCTGAAAGTTCATTTTGTTATATCAGGATTTAATGTGGAGACTGTAGAATACAAGAACATTAGTTTCACTGTCTGGGATGTTGGAGGTCAGGACAAGGTAAACAAAACCAAACACTTTTTCCACTTTTAATTTAATTGATATATACATATGTGTGTGTGTGTGTATAATGTATATCAAAGCTACTTGTTCAGCAATCTTGTTTACAATATAATTCCTTACTTGCTTCCTCTACATCATTCCAAGTTTCCTGGGGAATTGGGCAAAAAAGCAAGCAGCTTATAATCAGAAGCTTAGAAGAATACCAACTTGTAGTTTCCTTTGTTTAATAGACAATCCATTTTGTGCTTGATATAGTCTTTCAAGTTTATGAGGTGGTTTAAATATTCTATCATAGGTGTTAAGCTAGCTGTACATGACTACAGAATGATAGAAACACAGTTGTTTGATGCAACAGTTTGTGTTTGAAAATTATGCTGGGATCAATCAAACAGATCATGACGCGTTTGATTAATATTCATGCCATGGGCATAAATGCCGAACCAACTTAGTTATTAAATATGTAACATGACATGACCTGTGTAAACTACTCTCTTCTCCTAGTCGATGCTACTAACTGAATGACTAAGCAGGTTGTGATTTCTGTTGGCTTGTAATTCTTATGAATATGAATTAAGCTGTACATGAGTTAGTTCCAAATATGACCCAAACATTAATGGGTATAAATGGGTCAGCTCAAAGTCAACATGAACCTGGTTAGCTTAAAGCCAATCCTTTGAAGGTTTGCTAGGTTCGATTGGAGTTGTTTTGCTACAGTTGCTTTCGTACTGTCAGTAGAATTTTTTTTTATTAGACCTGGGTTGACAGACAATTGTGACAATTGTGATAGCTTCCACTGTTACCTGTGGTCATTTCTTTTAATGGAATGTATTTTCCTCCAAGAAGAAAACAAATTGTCGTGCTGCTAATAATTTTGAGTTACATGTCGAAATTAGTAATATTGTGTGTGTGTCAATTTCAACAGGACTTTTGTGTAACTTGTGTTCAAGCACCGAACTTTTTGATTGGCAAAACACCGAACTTAAATAATTTGGTTGAAGTCCAACAGTGAAGTTAACACACTTTTTTCTTAAAAAAAATCACGTGGCTTAACTTTTATGTTTATTTGGTTGTATCAGATTCGACCATTGTGGAGACACTACTTCCAAAACACACAAGGACTTATCTTTGTGGTTGACAGCAATGATCGAGATCGTGTAGTCGAGGCTAGAGATGAGCTGCACAGGATGTTGAATGAGGTAATAAGATTTCAGTATCCGTGTTGATATTTTAACCTACACATTATAGGGTAATACTATGATGATAATATTAGCGAGGAAAAGAAAAAAGCATTTATATGCTACTATTTTCTGTGTAGGCAACTTTATTTGTAGTTAGGTCTATGAAAGTAAAATTATGGTATTGACATGTTCAATGTTTTGGCAGGATGAATTAAGGGACGCTGTGCTACTTGTGTTCGCAAACAAACAAGATCTTCCAAATGCAATGAATGCTGCTGAGATTACTGATAAGCTTGGCCTCCACTCTCTTAGACAGCGCCATTGGTAATGTTGCTAAATTGCTCTCTCTCTCTCTCTCTCTCTCTCTCCCTTGTTCACTTGCTGACACTTTTTCATTGTATGTTGCAGGTACATCCAGAGCACATGTGCCACCTCTGGAGAAGGTCTGTACGAGGGATTGGACTGGCTCTCAAACAACATTGCAAGCAAGGTAGTTGTCTCTACATAAGTGACATGTTTCACTTGCATTTTTGTCCTAAAATAAGTGTCTTGTTTCAGTTTTAAGAAGATAGTTATGCACAAATTCCCAATATTGTCCCTATAATAAGCTAGTTAATACCCCTTAAGTTTGTTAAGAGGGAATATACTATAATTTTTTCTCAAAATGAAAAACAGTACACTTATTTTGAGAACAAGAGAGTACTATAAAATTTGTCTAGCCTTTATTTTCATTATTAATACTTGCTTGTCACTGTTTCAGGGTTAGGTGTTTGCTCATTGAGGCTGTCATTGTGAGAGAAGTGTTGGGATATGGATGCTGCTGCTATAGCTATTTTTTGGTATTTTAGTTTTTCTTCTTTATTAATGCAGCTGGAAAGGAGTTGCTCGCCTTTCCATTAGCTTTATCTTGTGTATTGTGGTTGTGATTGTTTCTATTAATAGATCATGGTATTTAGACACGGGACATTTGTTCCCTTAAAGTTCATAATAAGTAAATGTGGTATACAAACCCTTGTTTTTAGTACTTGTGTGTGTGTGTGTATCGTTTCAAGTTTTAGTCAACATACATTGGACATCATGAGAAGAAAGTACGTAGAGATATTCTAGGGCAAAAGATTAAGTTATAGTCTGGTGTTTGCTATTGTTTCGGAGGAAATTTTGTTGTTATTGTTGTGAGATTGATGAAGTGATGGTGTTTGTGGCACTTGCCGGTGTTCTATTGTTTAAGATCAAGTTTAATCATTCAAAATAGAATTTGTCTTACCAGAACCAGCTTCTCCGACGTTATGTTTTGTTTCTGTTGATCATTAGGATCATTAGTTGTTGCTTCTTCATCAATCCGACGTTCTGTATTGTTTCTGTTGATCATTAGGATCATTTGTTGTTGCTTCTTCATCGACTTAAATTGGGGGGTTTTCAGGTATTTCTGTCATTGGGTACTTCTTCTATGACTCCTGGTCTAACATTATATTGATCAATCCTGCCTATAATGAAGGATTGTGATTTATTTTTATTTTTTGAATTCTAGCTTTGCCTTTGATATCTCGTGTGTGGTTTTTCTGAACAACTTAAGATCAATTTTGTTTATTTCGGATTGAACTGCTAAAATCTTTGCTCATAGATTTGTTCAAGAAAAGGAGTATTGTATGAGTTTATGACCTTAGAAGCATAAAGGGATTTTTTGAAGGATCAAAATAGAAAGCTCGGAGAGGTCATGAAGTTTTTAAAGTTGCATGAAACAACTATTATTAGAGATTCACAAAGTAAACTTGATAAACTGGAAGATGAGAGTACTTGATCAATTTTTGCAGTCTATTTATTTTTAATTTTTTTGCAAAAATTGATCAAGTAAATCAGTGCGACTCTAATTTAAGAAGGTGAAATAAGAATCGTCCATATTGTGGATTGTGTAATCATACATTTTCTGTGTTCCCTCCATAATTTGAAGAAAACAAAGTGTACTAGTCCAGCAGCACAAGTGTTAAGAATTTTTATGCACCAAATATATGCCACTCCAATTCATTATCACGTGCCACACCAAATGAGTATGCTAGCACATATGGCAAAACTATATTGGTGAGGTTACCAGTGAAATTGGAGGGAAACTTAGTTTCCCGAGTCCAAAATGGAAGTTAAAAATAATTGAAATTGTAAATAATTAAACAAAATTACCAAGATTGGAAGTTATAACATTCAGAAACGTGAAGATGATAGCAGGATTGGACATTAAGGTATCAAGTCAATAGAGTTTTTATTCCTCTCTTTTCTCAAGACTGGAAGCGCTTGAAGCTTGCTTTTCCTAACTGTAGTGAAGTCATTGCATAAATCATTCCAAGTATAACATAGCAAACTTGAGATGTCGTGTTCGAGTCATACAAAAGAAGTAATTGTAGTGTTTATTGTGTTAGTGCAAGTGCAGAAGATGACAGTGCCCTCACTTTCATGTTTAATGAGGATCTACTACTAAAATGAGTACACAAGACCAAACCAACAAGAATATGATAGTGCCCTCGCTTTCATGTTTAAAGAGGGGGACAGCAAATAGATACTGGTTATGGCATAAAATCAGTGACCCTGTCCATGAGACGACAGCAAAAATATAACTTACCACCAAGACAACATTTTGATCAACCAAGGAAAATGCAAGAAATTCATCCTGGTCCACTTCAAGAAAATCAAGGATGTTGACATAACATCTTGTCTATCTAGCCAGAAATGTGTTGTGTTAGGGATGACCATTCAAAAGGAAACAAGGAAATGCGTCTAGAAGTTACAATCTACATCCAACCAAAGATGGTTCTTCGTACCCAAAAATGCACAGAAAGCCAAAATAGTGTTGTCAAAACTCAAAAGTACCAACAACAAAACACTGTTGAGAACCAAAGCTAAAACGGACCAATGAAAGGGTATACAAGCAGTAATGAATTTCGGACAAGAAAAGAATACCACATCAAAAATTCAAAACTTAACCTTAAAAGATTAACAAATTTCCATCAACTGGAACAATATTTATGATTATCAGCAATAAACAATCATTCAGTCGTCAAAAAGCAATACTATGAATGCAAATCTGATGACTGAAAGCACATCTAAGAAATATTTTTATTATCATTTTCCACCATTATCAACCACAGAAAGATATACCATGAGATAGATCAGCCAAACTATGAAAAATGCCTACTTCATATTCTTTGGTGAGCATAAGTGAAAACAAATTCATTAGAGTTCAAAACAATGAAGGATGGTATTAACTTCAATGGAAGCAATTTGGTGCAATAAAGTGCCTAATTCATTTTCTACAGTGAGCATGAGTATATAACCACAGTACAGAGTGCAAAACAATGAAGGAAATCATAGTAGTCTCAATGGAAGCAGCTCAGTGTAAGTTAAGTGTAAGGGTATAAGGCTAGCATTATTTATAGCCAAGACTTCCTATAATCCACTACAAAATTTTAGTGGCATGTTAGAAACTTAGAACACTGTAGAGCAGCTTATTTGAATAGATATTTGGGGTAATTACACTAAGCACCCCTAAAATTAAGGGTAAAAACAGTTAGCACCCCTAAACTTTGGTCTGGAACTTTAAGCACCCCT
>JAYMTK010004635.1:0-10931 GCA_036897405.1 Pelargonium myrrhifolium | reverse complement strand
TGAAAAATCTCATTCAAACTTAAGGGTAGGAAATCGTCACAAGCGAAACTTAGAGGGTAGGAAATCGTAATTATCTCAAAAATAAAAATATAAAGAATAAAATAAAATCCACATTTTTTTATCAATTGAGATCTTTCTTTTTAACTTAAAATCTCACTCCACTCGACTCAATATGATTCGAACTCACGATCTCCCACAAAAGAGGTGTGTCGTTCCATTGAGTCATCCCTGAAAGACAAATAAAATCCACTTCTAAGTGTCAAAACTTTATTTTATAAGATACAAATATGAGACTCAAATAGAGTAAATGAAATGATTATAAACGAAGTAGTACTACACTGTAATTGCCCGGTGATTGGTGTACCAGGTGGTCTATGCCTATTAGATTTGTAGCTTTTTTAAGTAAATTTTATTTCAATTATTGGGCATGTAAATAACTTCTAGTTGAATTTTTTATTAGTTGCATGCTTTTAGTTAGAACTGACAACTGGATATAATTATTGCATTTATTTTGGACTCTTTAAAACTGGTCAGTTAAAACCGACAACTGAACATAGTTATTGCATTTCTTATGGACGATACTATATTTTTAGGAAGCAAATTTTTTTTAGTTTAGCATAGGACCTCTAAAATGATTGAGACGACTCTGTATTTGGAAATCGTTAATGCTATGTAGTATAGTTGGTTTTGCAGTTTGGGTATGAGATTGAATATGGGTTTTGAGAAAGAAAACGACTCTGGTTTGAAGAAAAGCAAAGAGGAAGGAGTAGAATGCCCAATATGCTGGATATCCTTCAATGTGGATGAGAATGTGCCCTTTGTTTTATGGTGTGGCCACACTCTCTGCAAAACCTGCGTCCTTGGCTTGCAACGCGCCGTCCTCAAAATTCCCGCGCTACCACTTCAACTTCCTTTCTTTATATCATGTCCATGGTGTAAACTTCTATCCCTCAGATTGCATTACAAAGGAAATCTGAAGCTACCTCGTAAGAACTTCTTTCTCCTTTGGATGGTCGAGACTAGCTTTGGCGATAGGTCATGTACCCGACGTGGTCCTTCTTCGGTATCATCTGAAAATCATAATCATGCTAACCACATAATCGATCGAGAGGATTTGTCATTGGCAACATCTACTTGTTTCGATGAGCCCAACTATGCACGTGGTTGTTTTGTACGCAAGTCGTTGGTTTTGTTTGTTCAAATGACAGCTAGGTCAGTCGCTGCAGCTATCTTGAGCTCATCGTCTATATTTTGTACACTTTTATCGATTTTCATGTTGTACTTGTTGTATCCCAGTTTAGATTGGGTGGTACGAGAGATACTCGCATAGTTTTTATTTTGTCCTTCTACATGGGATGTGGGATTTGTGCGTCTTACCATTAAGTCATTCCTAATGGAATAATATACTCACATAGTTTAGATGTATCTATGATTCCGAGTACCAGTTTTATGTATTAAAACTTTCACGGTTTGGCTTTGAGAATTTTCGCAACATCTCTTTATGTTCAAATCAATTTGTAATTTTTGCAACGAATTTGTGATTTGAGGTTTGAAGTTATGTCTAATTATTTGTGTTTTCTAAAAACAGTTATATTTCTCTTTTGTAGTATGATTTTTCATGTTGAATCGATAATTTTGATTTTAGAATTTTACCAAAAATTAGATTTCGGGATTCATTTTTGAGGCTTTGATAATCATTTATCGTCTAGCAACTATAAGTCAAAATTTAGTAAAATACTACCACGAGATTTGCCTTGTAATAGTTGAAAGTTTTTTTTTTATATGGGAACATACGATTTTATATATTCATCAGTCATCAAATCAAGATGAAAGTAGGATAAATCGAAAACGGAACATGCTCTACATCGAAAATGAAAACATAGAATTCGGGAGCCTAGCAATCATATGAGTTACTTGATTCGTTGAACGGTATGTAACTGAAAACACGACATCATCAAACTGGCTAATTAACGCCAAACAATCGTCTAACAGGATACCAACCCTACCACGTTCTAATTTACCGGATCCGAGGGCCTCTACGGATTCAATTAGAACACGTCTCCAAACCCTTGTATATCACCCACACCATTGATTGTCGGACTCCCCAGCACTCCGCTTCCCTTGGCGTCATCACCGTTGCAATGACACGGCAGCCACCTCCTTTGCAGTCGTCGGCCTCTCCTCTCGCTACCCAACCACAAGAAGTACAAATATGTTGTTAAAAAAAACATCACCACAATTGAACTTAACAAAACGTGTTGCTGGACAAAACCATTTTACAACTAAACTGGCAGTTGATGACAGTTACAAAGTGCTAGCCGGAGCAACTAAACTCTTCCACTCCGTCCAAATCTTCACAATGGAATGCCATACACTCTCTGGTGACCAATTACGACCGTTCCATATTTTGTCTTTTCGAGCTTTCCATATGTACCATGCCGACACAACCATTCGACCTCCATCTTCCTTCCCTTCCAACTCAATAACAGTTGCCCACCACTCTTTAAAATCCATCCCCAGCTTCCATTGAATCCGGTAGCCAGCTTGAACCCAACAACTCCAGTACAAAGAGCACCCAACAATGGCATGTTTTGTTGTTTCCTCCTCGCTCAAACAATCAGAGCATTGAGTATTAGCGGGCACATACCAGTCACGACGTCCCGTCATCGCCGGCAAATATTTCTCACAACAGCGCCAAATAAAAATCCACTTCCAGGAGGCACTCTAATTTCCAGATCCGCTTCCAGAATACCCTGATCGCATCATCCGACTCGTCAAAAAAACTACCAAAGTTCAATACCCTATAAGCCAATTTTACAGAGTACTCACCATTCTGCTCAAAATCCCACATCCAAGAATCATAAACCACTTTGTGGCTGAGCACTATACCATAAATTGAAGCTCTTTCTTGATGCGAAAATAGGGAATTAATCAGCTCTACATTCCAAACCCTCTTATTATGATAGAACAATTCACTTACCAACATATTTTCTTGACCCGGAACCGGGTGGGATGCTACTCGTTTCTCCTCCATACTTGGTAGTCATGGATCTTTATATACATGACTGCTCCAGCAATCTCCCACGCATAGAGCACTCTTGTTTCAATAATAAATTAGCAGCCCTAATTCTCCTCTATAAATAGCCCGGGTTAGACCCCGGCGGAGCATCAAGGGAATGACATACACGAGAAGTAACGACCTTGCATCACCCTAGAGAATAAACAGTCCGAGCTCGAAAGAAACCTCCATCCTTGTTTTCCAAGTAAGGCGAGATTAAACTCTCTCAACTGTCGCACACCAAGCACTCCAACCTCCTTACGAACACAATTTGTTCCACAAGCTCCAATGTAACCTCTGATCATTACCCTTCGTACCCCACTAAATTGAGTTCATCATCTTTTCCAATGCGTCACAAGTATGTATTGGGATATGAATAAGCTCATCGCGTAGTTTGGGATTGCTTGTACCACCATTTTTAGTAGGACCTCCTTCCCAGCTCTTAACAAAAATCTCCTACTCCAATCTCGCATACGATGAGCCACGCATTCCTTGATGAAAGTGAACGCCTCTTTTTAATTTCGAATTATCACAGATGGAAGCCCGAGATAATTACCAACATTTGTATCCTCACGAATACCCATGGTTGAACAAACTGCAAGTCGAGCGTCCTCTTTGGTGTTAGCACTAAAAATTATAGCAGACTTCCCCAAGTTTATTTTTTGCCCAGAGGCAGTTTCATACATTTGAAGCAACAACAACATCTTCATTAGTCCTTCTTTTCTTTACATCACCAAAGATGGTTTTGAACCAACGACATTCAATAACTTGTTGGGATGGTTTACCGTAGAGGATTTAATTTAGGGTTAAATACATTTGTCTCTTTTGGACTAGCCAAAATTACCTCATTCACTTACTACTTCAGTTCTTAAACTTTTCGTTTTTTAAATTAATTATGATTATCGATTGCCTCAGGTTAACCATGTCGACGTCTTCAGTTTCGTGCATGTAAGATGCCACGTCAGCACTTCATATCACATAATTGATACGGTGCATTTTGATCCTTCATTCTTCTTTATCATATTTTCTTCTTTTTCCTTCTTCCTTGTCCTTCATCATCGCAACGTCTTCTTCTTGTCTTATACTTCATTTTACTACTAATTAATATCGCACAAAATCCTAAAGAAAAAAAGTGTGATCGAAAAAGGAGCAGCAACCCTACTCGGGCTCCTCCCTCTAGCACCAGATCCCTTGAAGTCTTCTTAGTGGATGGGCGTTCATCGGAATCTCTCTTCTCGCACTCTCTGCGCATTGACCTCCTCCTGACTACCAACCACAAAAAACGCCCTTTGACTTTAGACCCGAGAGGATATCTGATGAAGCGCCAATGATCTCCTTCTCCAGAGCTGGAAACAAAGTTACATATCAAAGATTATTTTCTAGATGATATTACTAATTATATGCTTACTAGTCCCCCTAAAGATATCACTAGAATTAAGCTGAAACTTCTGCAACAACAGTGTGACTTACTTAGTGATATTGGTAGTCTAGATATATCCCTCTCTGAAGATTCCACTTCAACAATCTCCTACGTCATCATGAAATTCCTAGCTTGAAATTGTAGAGATTTAAGTCTACCTCTACACGTTCATCACCTTAAAGATCTAAACAATATATATAAATATGATTTTATCATGTTATTTGAAACCAAAAATGTCGTTGACTCTGTAAATATTGAACTCAATGAATTACGTTTCTCCCTTTCCTATGGCATAGATAGTCCAGGCTCTTGTGTTGGCCTTTGGATTGGAGCTTTCTCTAATCACATTGGAAACTAGCTCATAAAAATAACTCTTTGTTACATCTCATCATTTATGAACCCAATTGAAAAGACTTGTACTGCTTTAGCGTCTACCCACCCCCCACCCCCCACGCACTTAGCTGGTAGACAAGAAGTCTTGGACGATTTGTCCTCCCTCCTAGCCACCTCGAAAGGACCTTCCATCCTCATTGGAGATTTCTACCAAGTTCTCAATCTTGACGACAAATTAGGGTTTAGGACCAACCTCCTCCTAGGAAGTGATGCTTTTTGAGACTTTATCTTGTCCAACTCCCTCTTAGACGACCACCGTGTAGGCCCTAACTACACATGGACCAACAACAGATCATGAGAGAGTCTTGTCATGGAAACTATTGATCGTGCTCTCTGCACCTTAGATTGGATGCTTGATTTTCCAGACTCTAAACTTCACATTCTGCCTCTTAAAATCTCATATCACGCCCCTATTCTCCTTCAAGTCAAAAGCAGCATTCCTTCTAAGAAGAATTTTTTCTTTGAAAGCTCATGAACGTTGCACCCCCAATGTGAGAACATCATTAAACCCAACTGGTCTATACCCATCACGGGATCCCCTATGTTCTGTATGGCTCAATGGAGCTACAACATGAAGTATAATATCAAGAACTGGAGAAAAGCCACCTTTAGAGGTCTAAGAGAAAACTCTCTTTGGAAACAAGAATAGCCAACATCCAAAGTTCATTCCCTAACTCCTCCATAACTCGAATTGTCCTCAACTCTTAAGCCATCATCCTAGATAAGCTCAAATCTCAATATTTAAAAATCCTAGATATAGAAAAAGAAAAATGGAAGCAATGAGCTAAAACTACTTTCAACATCTTGGGCGAAAGAAACACAAGATACTTCCATATTATTGCAAGCAAAAGAAGAGCCGCTAACAAAATATCTATGATCAAGAATCAAGAGGGTACTTGGATTACTAAAGATGAAGAAATCATATCCATCTTAATTTTCTTCCTACTTTATTAACCTTTATCACTCTCATCTCAATAGTTCTAGTATATTTTCAATTATCAGTCGAGTAACTTCACAGATTAGCCGCTTTCTCTCAGATTTTTAGAAAACTTCCTTGGACGTTGTTTTCACTGTCGATGAAATTAAAAAGGTTGTCTTTAACCTTAGAAAGCTAAAATTTACAGGTCCAGAAGGAATCCCTGGAGTTTGCTACCACAAGTACTGAGATTCTATTGGCTCCTCTATCAAAACAACTATTCTCTCCTTCCTGAACTCTGGTCACATCCTGAAAAGCTTGAATAGAACCTACATCGCTCTAATCCTTATCTTAGCAAGCGCAAGGTCCCTCTGACTTTTGTCCCATCAGCTTTTGCACCTTCAAATACAAAATAGCCTCAAAAATTCTTGCTAACAGACTGAAAATAGTCATTAATAATCTGATTTCCACATCTCATAATGGCTTCATCCCAGGTAGAAAAATACATGACAATATTATCATAGCTAATGAGCTCCTTCACTCCATCAAATAATCTAAAAAGGAAAAAAACTTCAAAGCATGTCTAAAATTGGACATATCCAAAGCTTATGACAAAATCAGATGAGACTACCTTCTAGAAGTTCTCGATGCTCAAGGGTTCTCAGACAAATGGAGAAATCTAATTTTTCAATGCATTTCCACAGTAAGCTACTCAGTATTGGTTAATGGGGAAGAATCCGCCAGGATCTACCCGTCCCAAGGACTTAGACAAGGAGATCCATTTTCATCCTACCTTCTCCTCTTAGTTGCAGAAGGCTTCTCTATCCTCCGTGAAGACAACCAAGTTTCCTCTCAGCTAAGTGGCATCCAAATCTCCTGAAATGCTATGAAGATCAATCATCTCCATTTTGTTGATGACTCATTTATCTTCCTTAAACCTTCCATACAGTCGGTTACCTTTCTCAGGGATCCAATTCAAGACCACGAAAAGGCTTCGGGTCAAATTATTAATTCCACCAAATTTGAATGGTTCTTGAGTCCGAACACCCAACCTAAATTATAAGACAAATTCCAGGAAATTCTGACTTTCAAAGTGGTCCCTAACCCCGACAGATATCTTGGAATTCCAGATTTAGGATCAATCTCCGGGAAGCAAATGTTTCTCTTCCTTAAGCAAAGAATTGAACAAAAGCTCCAAGGTTAAAAGCTGAACCTCGTCTCTCAGGTTGGTAAACTAATTCTCATTTAATCCACCATGAGCTCCCCCCAATTTTTATCATGAATCTGTTCTATACGCCCAAATATTTCTCTAATTGGTTGGACGATTTCCTAGCCAAGTTTTGGTATTCCAAACAAGGTTTTCAAATAGGTATTCATTAGATCAACCAAAACATCATGTGCATACCCAAAGGCAGAAGAGGTATTCGTATTCAAAACTTAGATGGGTTTAACATAGCTCTCATTTTCAATCAGTTCAAGAGAATCATTCAAAACCCTGACTCCCTCCTCTACAAAGTTCTAGTTGCCAAATACGGGGTTAATAACTCTTTGTGAAGTTCTAAAGTTAAAAATCCAAGTTCTTGGACATGGAGAAGTTTGTGCAAAGGCGGAGAATTTCTCATCAATCATATGGATTGTTAGGTCGATAATGGTCAAACCATCAGAATTTTCAAAGATAAATGGGCTAATGGAGAATCCTCAACCTTCTTGAGCCCTTCTCCAATTGAAGAATGGGATACAATTGATAAGTTGATCAATCCAATAACCAAAATTTAGGATCCAGTTATAGTTCGAAGCAACTTTCATCCAGCCACTACCGAAGCCATCCTTTCTATCCCTCACCCAAAATGAGGCTTGATAGAAGATAAACTCAAATGGAAAGATTCCTAAGATCACAGGTTCTCGGTTAAAAGAGATTATGACCAAAAGATTCTTTCCTCCTCTTCTCCGACGGATACTCAACCTTCCGTTTTCAATTGGAAATATCTCTAGAGTGCTCCTCTTCCTGAAAAATTTAAACTTTTTTGGTGGAAAATCGTCAACAAAGCTCTCTCTACTGCTTTATCTCTCTTCAGAAGGAATATGAATCACTCGCATCTCCGTCTCATATGTGCTTCATCCCCAAAATCTATTGAGCATTTGATTCTCAATTGTGATCAGAGCAAGTTATGTTGGTTCGCCTCCCACTTGTTAGTTGGGTCAAACACCATCCCCTCTTGCTCTGAATGGCTGACTGTCATTCTAACCAAAGCTAAGCAGGAAAAAAAACCACAATGATCAAGACCCCCTTTTTTTTGGAGCACGGCTCTAGTTTGGAAAATTTGGAAACAAAGAAATTCAGAGGTTTTCGACAGAGATTCGTTCAATGTCTCCAAAGTCCTTCTCTTGGCAGAAAATTTAGTTAAAGATCTCCGCAATCCTCACAAAGAAAAGGTCATCCTCAATAGACCTCACCTAGTCACTAAACGAGAGCAGACCCCTAAAGACTGGATATCGATCTTATCCTCTCATCCTGCTCATTTTTATTTTCTCTATGATGGTTCCTACTCACCTCAAGGTGAAGGCACAGGATGGGAAATGAGGAATCAACAAGGAAAGATCTTTGCTCGTCATTGTTCTCCCTCCGCTACCCAAAGCGCCCTTAATGTTGAAGCTCTCTAAAAAAGAAGTTGCGAACTGTGACGAAAATTTGTGACATAAATTTTTTGTCACAAGACTATGACAAAAATCATATTATTTTCTGTCACAGTTATGAAATTTTGTCTGAATTTGTGACGGATTTTTCTGTGACAACATGAATACGGTGACAAAATCATTATGTCACTGTTCCGTCACATAATGAATTCTGTGCCAAAATTCTAATAATCTGCGACAGAAACTTCTGTCACGTATCTCGATTTTTCTTGTAGTTGCTGAAGCTATTTAATCTGCTTGTGATATTATTATAAATCATAATCTTTTAAATGATTGTATCCTAACAAATTCTCTACTGTTACACAAGGCGATCTATCTCTGTGATCCAGAGTCAGAAATTAGTAGGGCAAATATCATGGCGACAATTGCGAATATCATTCATGCACTACAAGAAAACATGTGATTATTGACGAACGTATTGACGGAATTATTTCCGTCAGTAATTTTTGACGGAAAAAATCGATTCCCTCAAAATATTGAATTGTGACATTTTTTCTTTACGGAATGGTTAGAATTTTGGTGGGATCATGGTGGGATTGAGGCGGGAAATGGGTGGGAAATATTTTTGACGAAATATTTTGACTGATTTGTTCCGTCAAAACATTTTGACGGAGTTTTTCTGTCAAAATGGTTTGACGGAATATTTTGACGGAATCTTTAAATTTCCGTCAAAAATATGTAATATAAAATTATTAATTATTTTGACGGAACGGATTTTGACGAAATTGTCAAAATTTTCGCGCGGAAAATGTGCGGGAAATATTTTTGACGAAATATTGTGACATAATTATTCCGTCAAATGATTTTGACGAAGTTATTGACAAAATTTGTAAAATTCCGTCAAAAATATATATATAAAATTATTAAATGTTCCGAGCACTACTAGAACAACTTAGATTAGCTAGGAAAGTTTTGCTAGGGATCAAAATTTTCCTAACTAAATTTTTTTGTTAGGGAATTTTAGTTAGAGAAATATTTTAGCTAGGGAAAACTTGGAGGGAGATTTTCCACGATTTTTTTTTTTCATTCCAACTATTTTTAGCTAGGAAAATTAGAGAGGGCTCGCTAGCTAATTTGGAACTTAAATTTGCGAGGCCTTTTTTACGAGGCAAGGTCTAGCAAATGTGTGAAATTGATAAATGATTTTAATTTTGCAAAGCATTTCCTCGCAAAATAAATTCTGTAGCATATGTATTTATCAAAATTGCTAGCCTTCCCTCCAAAAAATTTCTCGCCTAAATATTATTTTGTCATTATGATCCGTTGGATGTTTTATATTTGTATCATAGATCTCATGTCTAAAATTTCACCAAAATCTAACAATGATCGGGTCTCGATCCGAACCATTATAAGTTAACGGTTCACGTCGTTTTTTGCACGATCGAGGGTCCAAAAGAACCCGAATTGCTCCCAAATTTTACGCGTTGTCATTAATTCATGTTTTCTTTAACTTGAATGATTCGAACCATTCTTATAATAACCATATAATATAATTCCATATTCTACTCTCTAGTACCAAGTAATTAGTTACTAGCAAAGTGTACATATGTACTAGTGTCCCTTGGACAACTCCATCGCCTAAATATTATTTTGTCATTCTGATCCGTTAGATGTCTTATATTTGTATCATAGATCCCACATTTAAAATTTCACCAACATATAACAATGATCGGGTCTCGATCCAAACAATTATAAGTTAACGGTTCACGTCGTTTTTTGCACGATCGAGAGTCCAAACGAACCCGAATTGCTCCCAAATTTTACGCTATGTCATTAATTATTGTTTTCTTTAAAATCCTCTGTTAAGTCAGTTTAACTATACCATATAATGATAATAATGATCTAATTAAAACTAACCTAAAAAAAATTAAAACTAACCTAATTACAATTAATTTATAACCTAACCATGATTAAATTTTAACATACCTTTATCTCACCGTATAAATAATATTTTTCTAACATTTGAAACCCTAACTATCAGAACTCTCTCAACAACCTCCCTTTCCTTTCTCTCTTTCTCAGCAAAACCTCTCTTTCTCCAGCAAGCCCGTCGACCAAGAGAGCCTCGATCTTGAGCCCCCGTCCGCCGTTTGTTGATTTTTATGTAGTCATTGCAGAGTTGAACTAATGGTGGTAACCGACTAACCGTAACACCATTACTGAGTTGGTATTTTTATGTAGTCATTGTCGAAATTTTGTTAATTTTGGATAGACAATCATGCTATTACAGCTTTAACGAAAACCTGGAAGTTGGGGTTCGGTAACGAGTCAACGTATATTGGAAATGGGTATGAAGTATGTGGCCCATCTCAACAGGTTGTACAGTTCTAAGCTATGTGGGTCTGCAATTCTGGACAGAGTTTTCATTAGAGAGACTAAAGACAATTCACCCGGAGAATGCCAGCCATGCTATAGAGCTGCTTTTAGTTTCTTATGCTGCAATCATTTTG
>JAYMTK010004634.1:0-10932 GCA_036897405.1 Pelargonium myrrhifolium | reverse complement strand
CGGAGGGGTTTGGTTTGTTTGTTTTTCTTCTTTTTTTTTAATTTAAATTTTGAATTAAAAATTGTTTTTTTATCCACCAGCAAATTTAACGGATGAGTTGACGGATTTGGACGGCGATGACCATTTTGGTTCACTTTTGGATAGTAAAGTGACCAAAGTGGTCAATTTTAAAGTTCGGTTATCAAAACGGTACATTTTTAATAGTACAGTGACCATTTAAGTGTTTTATCCTTGTTTAAAAGAATTTACTATTTTGTTAACTTTGGTTGGGAAAATAATGTTTTTTTAGGGAACAACCCGCAGAGTACCAAACATGCTCCAAATTACGTGGAAGCAGATACGACGCAGAAGGAAGACAGACAACGAGGAACAGTGAGATTCGAATTAAGATTAGCTATACATTACATTAACATTACATTACAGACAGAGAAGCTCGAGTTCTGTCTCTCTCTCTCTCCTCCAGCAAACTCTCCGACGCCATTGCTACTTTTAAGGACATAATATCAACATTCGTAAAATTTCACTTTCTCTATCTCCTCTGTTTTTTCGCTATTCCCACAAACAAACACCCAGAAAACCTCTCCTTCAACTTCAACCATTTAAAGATAAAATATATATAAATATTTATTCGCCGGAAACCACCGAAAAGGGGCAGTTTCAGCCGTTGTGCCCGGATCCGACATAGTCGGACCCACCCCTCTCCTTCCATCCTTCTCTCTCTGGTTGGTTCCATTGCAGAGAGAGAGGGACATTGATTGGCCTTTGCAATTAAAAGGTCTGCCTTTTTTCTGTTACTTGTTGGGATTTTGTTTTCTGAATTTGAAATGTATCCATATACCCTCACAATTTTGTTCATTTTTGTTGTTTATTACATGGGTTGTCTCTCAATTTCTCTTTGGAATATTGGGTTCAATTTGTTTTGTTATGATCATGTAGTTTTCTTAATTTTATTGGTTTGGATTGGCCTAGGTTTCTTTTAATTAGCATTTGTTGTCCAATGGGTTTTATGTATTTATATTGCACCTTCTGTTGATATGAACATATGTTTTTTATTTTTATCACTTTTGTCTTCTTTGACCTTGTTGTTTTCATGTGGACCCTTTGCTAATTCCTCATCAATTTTTCAGTTTCTCATTTTAAAAAGTCAAACTTGGAGCTTCTTTGTATTCTGAATAGAGGGCTCTTTTATGTTCTCTTTCATAGTTTAGAAAATTTTGTAAACAGAGGTGAAAGAACTGTATAATGGGGTATGAAGTCCCAAAATGAATCTCCACTTTCCGAATATTTAGGATAATTAGTTAGGATTGAACTCTTCCGTTGTATCCCTATGTGTTATTGTTACAATAAACTCAATGGGTTCCGAGTTACTCATCCAAGGGATTGTTGGTAATTCAGTCATAACTAACTCGTCGAAATAGAAAGTGGACATTCATTTTTGGGCAATTTTGTGTAGAGAAAGTGGACACTTGTTTTTGGACGGAGGGAGTTTCTGTTTGTCACTTTCTCTCAGTATTGATAAACTGGATATGGGTGACATTGCTTAGAAATGACACATCCCTTGATCATTATGACTTTTGGGGGAAGGGTTTCTTTTCTTTTTCATTATGAGTTTTTTATTATCAAGGTTTTGTTATATTTTATTCGTTGTGTATGTTGATTTTTATCTCTAGTAATTTGCTTCTTTGCACATGATTGTTAGTTTCATTCCAAAAAGACAAATGAAATTGTGAACAGCTCTCAATTTCAACGTGATTGCCAGGTTTTTTTTCGAGTATTTACATGTCCAATATTTATTACATATATGTCGGTCTTTTTTGTTTGTCGAGATGTAGTAATGGAGTGTTTAAAGCGTGGGTTGTTCTTGTTGGACTTATAGAATTCTTTGTCTAAAGCTTTTGGGAACCTTTCTGATATATTAACTTGTAGGTACTTTGTTTTACGAGAGCGCGTTTTATTTCATGCAAGTTTTCTCTTTGTGAAACTGGCTTCAAGACAATACTTGTTGATATTCGGAGAATTTGGGATACAATGGGTGGTTGCGCCTCAAGACCAGCTCAAACAATGAAAGTGCGAAAAAAGAGTCGGCGGTCAAGAAAAAGACATGGAAGGATCATCACTTCTGTCCCTGAAGGTATGATGAGAAGAAATAGTGATACAGGAAGTCGTGTTGATTATGCTATGAGTCAGTACATGAATCCGGCCTTTGAGAATGGGGCAACAACTGCTTGCAGAAGATCTCAGGTTTCCAATTCACAGCTCCATCTCACCCCGTTGCAGTGGCGCCATAGTCCATTTGACGGTAGTGGTATGGCTCGTTCCTTTTACCGGATACTGTTCTGAGAACCTAGTTACGTGATAATAATGAGAGGCTGCTCTTTAGTCTGAATGCTATTAGGCCATTGCTTGGGAAATAAGGAAAAATAGTTTTGGCTTTCTTTACTGCAAATTTACAATCGTAGTTGTCACTGTAAGGTCTAAACCTTTTGGTTCCTCTCTCTCTCTCTCTCAGCTAGAAAGTTTTGAAAATGAATTTGAAAGCCATTTGTTTGCAGTTTGCCAAGAAGAAGCATGGTTTGATCCAGTCGATGAGCTGGATTCTGACTCTGAAGGTGAAGATGACTTCAGTAGTGTGTATGGAGGTAATGAGCATCACCATCATCTGAACGTGCACATACACTCACACACACACATTTCATTATAGTTTTTCATATCCAAAGCATTATGAACTTCTATACCGAAGCACTCGGCTACTTGGTTTGTGACCAATTCCATGTCCTTTTTGATGTAGATGAATGTACATATGTTTATATTAGCTACTATATCAATTCCAGGTTTTACAATAACAACAAAAAAACATTCATGAAAGTTATGTGAAACTGATGGAAGTAAAATGGATAATATTTTTGGTGGATATAAATGTGCACTTATTAGTACCCAGGGTGATGATCTTTCATGCTTAGGGAAGGTTGACGAACATGCCAGCAGAAGGAAGAAAATGTTGGATCAGTCTTATGTAAGCTTTAAAGGCTTACCTTCAGAAGACAAAAGTCAAGAGAACTCGGTGAGATCTAGCTTCCCTCGGTTGGTTTCTAGCGTGAGTTTCAATGACAAATCACAACATCACAAAAAGAAATCATCAGTTTTCCGGCTTTCTTTCAAGAGAAGATCCTGCGATGCAGAAGAAAGCTCTGATCATAGTAAGTGTTCTTATACTTCCATACCTTCGTCATAACGTTGAAAACCTCCCTTGTTTCTTTAAGGTTTGATTATTGTTTGAATTGGCATTTCTCTTGACACAATTTGATTTCATATCTACGGTTATGTACACAGATACACCAAAAAGGTACTTGTATCGTCCTCGAGCAGGACAAGTGATTCCTGTTTGTAGTGGAAAGAAGCCAAATACAGGGGTTTGGTCCGAGATCTCACCCTCGAATTTTAAACTCCGTGGCAAGAACTATTTCAAGTACACTCTGGACTTTATCTTACCATCCTTGACTTGGAGTCTAGTAATTTGCAATAAGCGGACATTCTGTTCTCTAAATATCTGTCTTTATTGATGTTGTATGATGCAGGGATAAGCAGAAGGCCCCTGCTTCAAGTTTTAGTCCATTTACCCCAATTGGCGTTGATCTTTTCATCTGCCCTAAGAAAGTTAATCACATCGCCCAGTTCCTCGACCTTCCTAATCTGAAAGCAGATGCAAAAGTGCCTCCGCTTCTCATTGTAAATATCCAGGTACCGTCGAATAGTTTTTATTTTTTTTTCAAGCAACTCGACATTGATAAGGCTATTCTGGTACAAACCTACTATATATAGCAACCATCTTATATCCTATCATTTTGTTGTTGCCTTGTTACAGTTTCCGACTTATCCTGCTGCGATGTTCATCAGTGATAGTGATGGAGAAGGAATGAGTCTGGTTCTGTATTTCAAAGTTTGTAAGAGTTACGACGAAGTTATATCTCCCCATTTTCAGGAAAGTATCAAGGTAATTTCTCGAACATTAGTCGAAGTTTGTGAACAATTGAGCATGTAATTGTGGAAATGTTACGTCAATTTTATTTAGTTCACTCTCAAATTTGGTTGAATTATGAGTGTAGCTTTCATATTCTATCATCTTTCTGTTTTACGTTATGTCTGGTTCGCTGAAATTTTCCATTTGTAAATGCTTCAGAAATTGATTGATGATGAGACGGAAAAGGTTAAAGGGTTCGCAAAAGATTCCACCGTTCCTTACAGAGAAAGGTTAAAGATCATGGCTGGCCTTCAAAATCCTGATGACCTCCAATTGAGCTCCACCGAAAAGAAGCTTGTAAATGCTTATAACGAGAAACCAGTGCTTTCTCGCCCTCAGCACAATTTTTTTCGGGTAAGTATAAATATTAGAGAGGATCATTCAAGTGACGTGTAGGCATAGCTCTAACTCTTACTCTGCCTACCCTATCTCCTTTGCAGGGCTCTAATTACTTTGAAATCGATCTGGACATTCATCGCTTCAGCTACATATCTAGGAAGGGACTTGAATCATTTCGAGAGCGTTTGAAATATGGAATTGTGGATCTGGGTCTTACCATCCAGGTATATATGATATATCAATACTATTACTACCGTAGTTTGGTTTTCTGAACATAAACCTATGCTGGATTCATATATGATCGACAAAACCATTAAACAAGACTATACTGATAACCCAACGAGGAACTTAAACTTTAGCTTCTCCTATAACAGCTTTAAAGCATTGGATCTTGACGGAATATAATTAAAGGAAAAGCCTAATTTACATACCCTAGTTGTTAAACTTGACCCAACCCAAAAGCTTAAACTGATAGGAAGAGGGTCGAACTTCGGACTTCAATACTTCACATTCTTTTGATGTGGGATACATTAACACTCCTCCTCACGTGCTAGCCGGATAACGCAACGGACCTTGCACGTGGACCAAGAAGGGAGGTAACAAAAATGGGTAACTAGGCTCAAATCAAACTAGCTCTGATATCATGTTAAACTTGACTCCAACCCCAAAACTTAAGCTGATAGGTGGAGGGCTCAACTAGTATATCAAGTGGCAACGGAGTTCACTTTCTTTCAACGTGGGATACATTCACACTTCCCTTCACGTGCAGGCCGGATAACACTAGTAAATAAATGCATGAAAAGAAGAATGGTTCTTTGTTTATGTACATAGAAGCTTGCGGATTGAACTAAGTTTTATATTTCTCGGAACTCATTGCTCAACTATATGTGTTATGTATTAACAGGCACAAAAACCAGAAGAATTGCCGGAGGAAGTGTTATGTTGTGTGAGATTGAACACCATTGATTTCATTGATCATGGACAAGTACCCACACTAGTTACATCTGAGGAAAACTGATTTTGAATGGAGTCAACTATCGAACTAAGGACACGACCACAATGCCCGAAATTTAGGCATTTAAGTTCTTGCAATTCCAGCAGTTTGTAAATGGTAGAAATGAAAATGTATATGTTGCAAATAATACGAAAGGAACTGCATGGTTTTGGTTATATAACGACTCGTATATACTATATGTATAGAATATGTATTATATGTTGTTGGAAACCCTGAACTCCAATCCAACTTGTATACGTAACAGATTTACGATCCCTCCTCTTATAAATTACATCATCATGTTCAAGAAACTTGTGGTATCGAGAATGTATTGTATGCGTATGTATATATTCCAGGGAGTAGAAACTTTCAAGGGCAGGTTGCTGATAAAATTATGTGTTCAACTTTGAGGTAGATTTGAAGCTTTTTGCTTCTCATATTTTCTAGCCTTTCATCTTGTTTTGTAACTTTAGGTTCTCAACTGCAGTTACTTGATTGGGACACATGACTTGTGAATATAAGGTGTAAAGTGAATTGTCTGCCTTGGATGATCTTCATTTTTCATTTTGTATATTTTCTCAACGGACAACTCTCATTTTCTTTCAAATTCTTTCGATTCTTGGTGATATTTAGATTCTTAAATAAATATTTTCATTTTCATGCTCAATGTGATTTTGCATATACATGCTCGAATTTTGTCTTAAGAGTAAGCTACACCACGCAAGATCCTCAAACCAAGAACCTAAAATTTAAACTTTGAATAATTTAGGCCTCACCCCAACAAGTGGACAAAAAAAAAAGCAGACAGATTATGCAAGTTTGAACAGGGTTAAATGGGCACATAAGTTGTAGAGATGTAAATTACGTACAAATTGTTTTGCACTGTATAGATAAAAGCCTTAAACATTGTCATAAGAAAAAAAAGTTGAAAAATTCAATTTAGTCTCCGAAACATTTTGCATATAAACCCAATATGGTATTTGAACAATTTTTAACTTAAACTAGTGATAAACTTTCAAATGTGGATTCAAAATGGTTTTTTCCGTTAGTTACCGTCAATTTTTTCATTAAGTGATCTAATTATTTTTATTTAATTAATTTTGTTGACGTGACAATCCAATTATATTAAATGACTGACAGAGAGATTTCTCTGGCAAGCATAGAAGATATATATTATACTTCATTTTTGTTATGATATAATTCCTAATAAAGATCTAGATTTTTCATACAATAAAAAGAGTTCAATTATCTAGTCAAGAACACTAAAATATAAGCTGGACTTGAAATCAGATTACTATACATTTATTAATTTACAAAATCCTCCAAATAAGGATCCACTAGTGGTTACACAAAAGAAAACAGTGCTTAATTACCATACTTCAGCTATGTGGCTTGAGAAACCATTTTTATAGTTTGATATCAATTGACAATTGTTCTATCAGCAAAACAATTTTTTAATTGATAATTTCTAGTTTGGTTGGTTACTTGGTTGAAATTTGAAAAAATAATTTGCACTATAATTTTTTCATTATTGATCTGTGAACTGTGATGTTATGTGTTAACAAACAAGACAATTATGAGAAAGGAGGCATTTGATAAAAGAATTCTCATTGACTTTTGCTTGAGAAACAAGCAATCTGACACATTCTCAAATGACCCATACATTCTTCTTTATCTAATCCACAACAAATCAAAATGTGAACATGTATTTCTCAATTCCAAGGCTCATCATCCCTCTTTCTCTACATCATCTTTACAAGCTGCTCTTCTCCAAAAAATCTGCTACCAAATTCCTCTTCCCTTCTCTTCATCACCCCATCATTTTGTATAAATAAACTTCCATGAATGTTGGCAGCAGCAGCAGCTTCTTCTTCACCTCTTTACACATAATGTGGAGGACTCGAAAATACTGCCATAAGCCGAAATGGACATGCATTTTCAGGCTGTGGAGGATTTTCTCTACATGCATACATTTCTGCAAATCAAAAACCATCAATTCTATGCTATATTGTATATAACAAACAAATCTTTTGCTCCAAAAAAACTACTACCTCTTAGAACCTTGGGTGGCGAACTCCCCTGCGGATGCGTCTTTCATTCCTCTGTAGGATCTCATCGATCTTGTCGGGTTGGGATAACAATGGCCCGGAGAATTCAACCCTCTCTTTTAGTTCTTGCAGATCATTTTGGTTTTCGTTCTTCCACGTAACGTGCTTGCCAGCCTCGTTGTTATCGTGTCTAAAACCAGTATTTGTTTCGCTGCTTACCATGCCATCGTTCTCTTTACCCGGTATGCCCAAGCTACTCTTCGAGTTCGGTTCCTTTGAATCCACTGGACTGATTAGACCTGTACTCGACATGTTGTACGACATTGAGGATATGACATCCTCGTTTTGCCTTGCAGCCCAAGAAAAGCTGGGTGGTGCTTGGATTACTACTGGACCTGAGAAATGACTGCCCACTTTAGATGCATTCATCTCCTCCATATATGCAACTCCTCTTCCACTGGGTATCTTTAGATCAATACCGTTGAGCCTTCGAGTCGTTAGAGGATTTTCATGCACAGCCTGAAAAACAAAAACAAGAAAAAGAAGACCTAATAAGACCTACTAGTTATCTTCTTTAATCACACAAGTGAGTATGAGAGAGAGACCTCTCTTGCTTCAGCGACGCCATTTGGATCTTGCAAGGCCTTGCGGTCTTTTCTTGGCTTTTTAGTTTCTGCAGTTTCTCGCGTTCTTCCAGCCTTTTTCCTGCAAGTACTATTTAATTAGTGAAGACAATAAATTGTTTGTAACATAGGCATATTCATCGATTTAACATCGAGAGCGCCATCCATATATACTCAAAATCCTATCTAAATGTACCAAATGATTATTGTTCGACTCCAAAAGGACTAGGTTTCTTAGTTCATTTGGCATTGTAATACTGAAAGAGGCGGTTTGGTACAAACATTCTAAGCCACACTTAAACGACTGCATGAACAAGTGCACATAATTAAGTGCACAGGCTATGTGCACACTTGGTGCATTAGGCTACGTGCAACTAGACTCTCCCATAATTTTATTGAACTGTTCAATGTTTTACCTTCGGGCTGCTTGGCGATTCTTAGCGTCAATTTCTTTATTTGGAGGATACTTGGGCAAGCTCGACGGTTCGCATGCAAGAGGCTTTGTTGTGAAATACTGAAATAATGTAAAACACAAAGACATCATATCAGATGTCAGGAATATAGTCGCAGAATACATGTAAAACACAAATACTTTGTTGTAGTATCATGGATTAATGCGCTTTTCCTTTTTCCTTTTGAAACCAAGAATTCATAACTGACCTCGGACAATAGTGCAGAGGAAGCAGTCCCTCGCTTGTGAGGTTCTATGGAAAGCAAAGTTTCTATAAGGCTCACAGAAGTCGACGGGAAATCTTTAAATCTCTCGTGGAGAGAACTTTCGTATGCTTGTTGTGGTTTGAACATTGTAGCGAGAGGAAGCCTGCACTGTTTCCAGTAGTCCTCGGGAGGAGACCCACAAAGCTTGAAGATTTTGTGTAATTGTTCAACCTGTAGATTGCACGCACGCACCAAAATCATTTCTCAAAATCATGTACATGTTGAGATATGCGAATCCAGGTAAAAAAAGTACGCATTTTATAACTATAATCACCTCGGTTCTTCCTTTAAGGACAGGCTTCCCGACGAGAAGCTCTGCAAATACACAGCCCACACTCCACAGATCCACAGTTACTCCATAATCGGTTGATCCCATCAAAAGCTCTGGGGGACGATACCACAAAGTCACTACACGGCTGGTAAGTGACTGTCTGTTCCTCGAGTTAAGTACATTTGCCAACCCGAAATCTCCCAGTTTCAGAACTCCTTGATTGTTTACCAGAATATTGGATGCTTTAATGTCTCTATGCATCACGCCTCGCATGTGACAGTGCTCAACTCCAGCTAACAGCTGCTTCATGTAACACTTAATCTGCCAAGAAAAAACAAATGTCCGTTTACATTTGAATTATCAATAACCAAGAGAATATTTAACACAAACATAGAATAGAGTACAATACTAACTTGTGCTTCGCTTAAATTAACGTCGGGAGAAGATAATAGTCCAGAAAGATCGTGCTCCATGTACTCGAATACAAGGTATATGCTGCATGATAGCCGAGAAGTAATGAGCCCTTCCAATTTGACGATGTTTGGATGGTCAAGTTTGCGAAGAATCATTATCTCTCGTGCCATGAACCGCACGCTCTCTCGTTGGAAATTGTCGAAGTTCACCTTCTTCAGGGCGAATATCTTCCCAGTCTCAACTTCACGTGCTCGGAACACACTGCTATATGTACCTTGTCCAATCTACATGTGTAGGAGCAATTGAAAATTATCATCAGCTTATGATCTTTGAACAAACAAGTTGCAGCAGAAGCAAATTAAAAAGCCGTAAAAGTGAAACACTGAAACATCATCACCATCAAAATATACATTCCTGTCAAATATTAGTTCAGAGATTTAAAAGGTGAACCGAAGTTTGTGCATCAAAGCTCATCTTAAGACATGACTAATGTGATTAAAACAGCTCTCTATTTTCCAAATCTTTTACATCTTCAACAACTATTTACTTCCCATGTAAAGCCTACAAATAGATGGTTCTTGAAACATTCTAATGAATCACCAAAACAAATTAAATTTCTATCTCAATCTCCCACATGACCTATCAGAAACATATACATGGATGAATCGACCTAATGCTTGAAACTAGAGCTGTCAATTCGTGTGTGCGTGTCGTCCTAAAAGTTGTGTGTTGCACGACTCAACACGAACACGACACATTTAATAATCATGTTACACAATCCAACACATACATGACTCGTTTAACGCGATAACTAAATGGGTTCCGTTGACACAACACGATTGATATAAACACGACCCAACATATTATACATGATAGAACCAACACATTTCATGACACAACACTATTCAACACGTTTGGCACGACTCGACCCAACACGACTCGACCCAACACGTTTGACACGAAATTTAGGATTAATCTACGATCATACCCATAATTGTTGGAGGCCCAACACGAACACGACAGGATTACAAAAGAGGGTTAAGACAGAAATGGGCAATACCTTCTCGAGCTTCTCAAAAGCATCAGCCCGGAGGGGAACCCATCCATGGATAGCCTCGCCGGCGGCGGAGCTGAGCCAGGACGGCCACCCAGCGGCGATGTGCTCGGCTTCCACATACCTCGGACTGGGAGCAACCCTCAAAGCCCTCTTGCTGGACTTGGTCAATTCGCGGCCATCGGGATCACAATCGGAATCGAACCCATGTTCTTGTTTCTGCTGCGATTGCTGTTGCTGACGCCGGCAACGATCCTCCTCCTCGTCCTCGTCGTCGTCCCCACCGTCGAGCCTGTAATGGTAGTGATTGTTATCGGCCTGAGAAGAATTAGCAGGGTCATGATGTTGTTGGGCTTGTCTTGTTCCTTTTCCTCCTCCTCGTTTGGGAAGAAGAAGAGGAGGAGGGTTTTGGTGGCGGCGGCGAAGGGCGTGGCTTTGGCCGTGGTGGCGCTCG
>JAYMTK010004633.1:0-10932 GCA_036897405.1 Pelargonium myrrhifolium | reverse complement strand
ACAAGCTTCCTGAATTAATAATTTTACTTACTTGATTCCTTGATGAATAAACTTTAGTATGGGTTTCAAATTCTTTTTATATTTGCCTGTGTTATTAAGACTAAGACTACTTTCTTTAACGTGCTTACAATAAGACATTGTGGGTCCAGGGAATACCTATCAAGATTATCTCGGTTTATACCTCTCTAAGAATAACTCCAAGGAATCGTCATAACAGCAAAAAGCCCTATATACTAGGTTATAGTATTTAATATTTAGCCCATAAAAACAAAGAAGAAAGCCCTAAAAATAGTAACAAATAAGGCAAAGCAACAAGTTAAGAATAAGAAGTCGTCGGGTATATGTGTATTCATGTACTATCTAGAATACTTCCAGCAATTCCTTCCTTTCGCTGTGCTAGAGTCAGGTAGACTAATGCTTTCCTTACTCTAAACGGGTTTCTGTCTTTTCTTAATTTAATAAGGGAACCCTAAAGAAAAAGAAGAAGTATTTAGTTAGTAAAATTAGCAAATAAATATAGGCAATAGAAACTATCGGGAAGCTCTGTTAATGACAGCTTGTTTTCTAGGTCAGTAAAGTAGCTCTCTTACTGGTTACTTAAAAAGCTGTGTTTCCTAGTTCGTAAGTTAAGGGATAAAGGAAAGGGAAAACCCGTAAATCTAGATGCAAAGGGCATTCCGTAGTCATTAAGACTTTTTTCAGAATCAGTTAGATAATTAGATAAAGACTTCCCAGTATAGAGTAGGCAACCCGGTTTCTTTAGGGGTTTGTAGGTCCCGGATTACTTAACTTAAATGGGAGCTGATGAAAGCTCAAGTGTTAGCAATTTCGTGGGTTCAATCTTAGCTAACTCGAAAAAGGGTAAATAAATAGGGGTACAAGTACTAAAATAAGGTAGTTAAACGGGCAAAAAGAGATTTTTTTAGAGAATACCCTAGGCTTTGTTAATCCCTATTCGTTATACTTTTCGTTAGTCTTTTAGAAACTCTTTACTCATAATGTAAAATATCTTATTACTGAAGTTTTAGTTAAAGTAGGTTTTAAGAAAGTGCAAGTAAGGGTTTCCTCTTAGAATTTGGTAATACAAAGGGGCCCAATAACAATAGTTAGTTGCTTTTCAGCTTAGCTTATAAGCTTATGAGTTGGGAATTGAAGTCTATAGCAAAGGAAACCTTTAATCTTTCTCAAGTAAATGCTTCCTTCGAATAAGGTGTATACTTTTAAAGAAGAATACTGTACTTCTATTAATTCCTTCTTTCTACTAAACTTCTATAATTATTTATAAGTTTTTTTAAGAAACCTATCACTTTTGTACTTTTATAAAGCTACTGAAACTAGAGGTTAAAGCTTGTGTTACACCTTTTTTGTTAATATTACTCAAACTCCGATTGCCAATTAGTTAACAAACTTCAGGTATATATACTTTAACATAATTTATGCCTTATTGAGTCCCTTAATTCAAGGATTTTCTATAACCTTAGTCTTTTTTAAAATAAATTCTAATTGAATAATTGTACTAATATAGAGTCAATACTTATAAGGAAGCCCGTTTACAACCAGATCTCCTCAAGGGCAGTTACCTAATTTACCATCTTTCATTTCCTCTATTATTTATTCAAATTACCTCACTTGTACAAATTTAGAAGGCTTTTTATTCATACCCGCAATCCCAGAAACAGGCGTAGGCCCTTGCAAGTGGCAAAGATACCTACATCTCAAGCAAGCTCAGAGAAGACTTATAAAAAAGAAAGCATTTCCTCACTACTTAGCTTTGTCATTAAATTCTAGTAAAATGACTCAATTTCAAATTTCTCCGCGAGACTAAAGGGGTACCCCCGAAAGGGAACAACAAAAGCACACGGAATCCCCGTGGAATCTCAACCTCAAAACGGAAACTATAAATATAAAAAGAGAGTTTTCTCGTATTCTTTGAGTTTCTAATTTACTTTACTAACCTGAAAGATCTTTCTCATTAGTATGGTATAGGTTCAAATCATTTTTATATGATATAAATAAAGGGAGTACCTCTTAGTAATGCAAAAAAGCAAGTATTAAATGTGCATAAGGTATGCTTTAAAAGTATACTAGTAAGTATCTAGGACTTCTGCCTACGGGAATTCTTGAAATTAGTAGCAATCCTATTTATAAGATAAAACTTCCTTTACAAAGGATATCGTACCCACAATCTATATAGTTAAGTCATTTCTAGTATATTTTTAGATAATGAAATGAAAGCCATAACCTACGCGAGTAAATCTTGAATTACATATAACTTAAAAAACTCTCTAAAGGGTAAACAAACATCGGACTAAAGAGGAAAAACCCGTAAACTGTCTAATTAGCAGCGAAATTCAATTCGAATTGAGGACCCTGGATTTCCTATATTATTTAATTTACTTTGTATAAAAAGGCAGGATAAAACTCTAACTCTGATAAAAAAATCCCAACTCAGTAACGGAATTTTACTGGGATTCTAATAAGTGTTCAAAAGCTGCCTTTTGGTTTACTAAGAGTCTCCTAAGATCCTGATGAGTATCCTCTATAATGTGCAAGATAAACTCTAGGACCATATCCAAGAGCCCTTGTACAAACATAAAATATACTAGCATTCTAAAACCTTCTTTAACAACTAAGCTATAACTCTGTGGTACTTCTACCTTTCCGTTCAGTGCCCTCTTTTTATTACTTTAAAAGCCTGAGAAAACCCGTTTACAAAGGGACACCAAAAATAAAGTTGTTATTCAAGTATCATATCAAGAACCCCACTTAATTTCATTTATTAATTACCGAACAGCGAATTCCTTCAGCCGAACATTTAGAATATCCTGCGCCCCTCCCCTGTCTAACTAACGGGAAGGTTGAAAAAGTCCCTTTACAGTTACTCAGCACTAAGGGCTACCCCTTGCCGAGTGAATAGACTCTATTTTATATTAGCATATTCAAACTTCCAAGAGGTATAAATACCATACCAAGTCATGTATACAAAACATAGGCAAGAATTCTATATAAGTCTAAAAGTAACCTTATCTAAAAAAACAAAAAAAAGGATTAATACCCCAAAACTTTGAAAAGTTACTTTTTGTTACTTAAAAATATGGGACTGTATATCAAAGAAATAGCCTAAAAACTAGAGTGAAAGCCATTTATATACTAAAAATTCTTTTTTAAAAAGGGGATGTTTAACCAAAGCACATTCTTAATTGCTGACAACCCCACATTATACATAAAACGGACTCATTGCACTAAGTTACTCAGGAATAGTTAATCTCAGATTATTTTTGTACTTTTTATAAGAAAAAGCTTTGACAGTTTCAAAGGCATAAGGCCTTTTCCTATCCTAATTAAGTCATAAAGAAATTACTTATACTTATATAGGTATAGAGTGGTTTCCTTTATTTAGATCGATTATGTACTCCACTCAATTAAAAAGACAAAGCTAATAAGAAAGTTAAGGCGGCCTCTTGTAGCTAGTAGGGTTCTCCTACTCTTTAAAGGACCCCTTTTTAGAGAGGCACTGATGGTTCAAACCGAGTTATCCATAAAAAGTTACCGGGTATCCCATTTCAGTTTTAGCTTCCACCTTTTTTCTACCTACACTGCTACAGCAAGGCGCTTTAATCTCTCTTAATATAGGGCTATCAAGCACAGCAAAAGAACTTATTTCATTTTTACCCGGGCTACCTAACATCTAATAGGGATCCTAGAACATTAAAGGAATTTTGAAATACGCAAGCCCCTGAAATCGCCCTTTTAATAAAATATCCTAAAAAGAGGACCTTGACAAAGCAAATAAAAATGATAGATACAAAAAAGATCCTAGCCCTATTTATGTGACACAAGGTAAAGTAAAGGGGGTACTCGATATCGATCAAAAGATTACAGCATTTACGAGCAATTCTATTTTCGGGAGTTAGGAGGTCTACTAATTGTGAGAAATTCAAGGCCCTCTGTCTGTATTGCAAGGTTTGGCAGCAATGGGGATACTTTATTGGAGTTTGCTAACTAAGAACCGCTTTCAATTACAATTTATGAAAGACAAAACAACGTACGCAGTCTCTATGGTAGGTTGGTTCCAAATGGAGTTTTCTAGAACCGGGCTAGAATCCATCTTACTAAAAGACCCGGTATAAAAGGACTTCCACAACTCTGGTATCGGGATCCATAAATACTATACAAGGTCTTATGAAATAAGCCTTTTTTAGCCACAACGGGACTTTTTTATAGGAAGAACTTACGATAAAGTAAACTCTCAAGATTGCTTTTTTACCCAGATATAATAGAAACTTCGGGAATTTGCAAAAAACACAACCTTATCCGATACTTCCAAGATTCCTGTAGGCTTTATACGGGGTTGTTAAGCTTCTGTCTCAGAAAGTAAAAAGCCCTTTATTATATATAACTAGAATTTTATAATAGGGATCTCTGCTTTGGATTAATACCAAACTCCCTTAACATGAACTCCACAAAGAGGCTAGGACAACAAACCCTTTATTGCAATACTAATATCTAAATATAACTAAAAAGCTTTTTGTTTTGGTATTTTTAGACTTTCCCTCCAGAATTTAGCTACTCTTGATTTGCATGAATTCCTTGCAGTATACGGGAGGGGTTTCGGAACTAGAATCTAAATAACCTAACGAGGTTTTTTGTATACTCAGTTTTCAATTTTTATAAATACTGCGGAGGGTTCGCTAAAAGAAAGCCTTTATAACTATATAACTAAAAAGAGTTTTTATATTAAGGGTCCCCTGTCAATCAAAGGGGGAAACCCACTAAGTGCGTAAGATATCTTATACTAAAAAATAAAAGGCCTCCCTTAACCCTTCTAGGGTTTTTAATTCTTGAGGGGTAAGAATAAGACGAAATTTTATTATAGCTAGCATATCGATCTAAACAAAAAAGTATCTCACGAAGATTCCTCTTCCTTCATTTATAGATCGACAGGCCCTAGTATAAACTCGAAAACTTCAAATCGTATAAGGATCCTTTATTTTACTAAGAATAAAGTTAAACCTAAGTCACTGCCAAAAAACTTCTTGTCTTATATCAACTATCAACCAACGGGTTTTAGACTTGCAATAAGCAACTTCTTTCTTTATAGGATGTGTTATACTTTCATACAAAAATAAGTGTTTGCTCCTGTACGGTTGTACCTACTCCCACTTAAGAGATATTGCTACAAAAATATGTTAAGAATTACTCGGCTTAGTTAAGGCTCTCTGAAGCTTCCTTGTCAGTAAAAAGGGAATTTTCTTCTAATTTAAGTAATATAACTCTATAGTTAAGAGTACAAAAAGGATCCCTTGGCAATAAGTTAACATCGTTAAAGTATGGAACATAAAAGGCTTCTTTGTACCGATTCTAAATGCTAAAGACACTAGAACCCGCTAGCGCTGTCTTTATACATAATACATAGCAGCTTAAATTAAAGGACTTCCTTTAAGGAGAATACACAAAGGCAGTCCCGTAGTGAGCTTCTTTGCTATTAAAAGAATTTCTTATCAACATTTAAAATTTTAAAAGAAAAGAGTAGGATTACTTTGTTTATTTTTAGGGGCCTGCTAGAACTTGGAATATCGACAATTTCGGTGTCCATTATGAAGCTTCTTCTTAGAAATCAATATTCTAAACAAAGAAGCTGTCTAAAATTTCTTACTGATTTGCCACAAAGCTCCGGATACAGTTAGTCTATTTATTGTTGACTTGGGGCATTCCACCGATAAAAAGACCTTCAGGAATTAATTCGAGCTTTTAAGCTCAATTTCTTAAACTAAGAAGGAGGTTTTCTTGCAAATATTTTGTATCCTTATGCAGTACTAACCCTCAAAATAGAAAGAAGAATATGACACCAAACAAATATATTGAATTCTCAAATGTACAAGACTTTGAAGCCCCTTATTCTGTACAATTTCTATAGGTACCTATTGCACACTTCTATGCCTTGGAATCCTGTGGATAGTGGAGTTCCTATATATAACTGTATTTAAAATTAACAGTTGGCAGTAGAACTTATTAGAATACTTTGTTTGAGTTTCTTCTTAAGCTTGGTTAATTAAAGTAATGTATCTCAAAAAAACTTTTTTAGAGAGCAAAGTCCCCCGTTTAATGCTAGTCATAATTAGTTAATTCACATTTTCGCAAGAGTTTTCCTTTACTTTTGTCAAAAGAAGTAGCTTGTATGAGGCACACCCTACCGGAGTATTTTGGGCCGATGTCTAAGGTATCGAAGTGCCTTGTAAACTCGTAAAGGGCCCTTTATTATACTAGACATTTTTATAGAACCCAGGGAGTAGCCTCTTTCTATTTTAAAGCAGTATAGAAAATCCGGAAAGACAAGTGTCTACTTGTTTGATGTAATATTTCTTAATTTTTTTTCTGATTTAATACCTTTTTTGTTACTTGATTGGAGTAATCCCTCTTATTCTACTGCCTAAACCCAAAGTGTCTCTATTCTTCGAATAAAAAAAGAAAAGCATTTATTAATTAAGTTTTGATGGTATAAATTCTACTTTATAGGATACATCCTCATAGATACCTAGTAAAAGTATTTCGTAGAAATCCCTAAATTAGGACTGTAGTAATGCATTTCTCGGCTAATCAGAAAATCATACTCATAACTTTTTCTTTATCAAAGATCATTCTATAGATTAGAAATAGGTTAGAAGAGGTCTTCTACTTTACTTTAGTATGTCCTCCGCACTCAAATGGTGCGATAGTAGGGGTTTCCTTTAGTAGATAAAAGGGGTTTAAAAAATAAACCTAGTCTTCTTTTTTTATATTTGTACTTAATTTAATCTAGGGTCGCTCGGGGGCTAAGAGACATAATTGGGAATTTTTCCAGTTATTATAACTTTGCAGTAAAAAAGCCAAGGGACTCCTTTTTACTGTAAAAAGGGGTGAAAGAGAGCTTCGACTCGCGCAAAAATACTTTGCTTTTTCTTACCGGGGATTCCTTAAAAATTTCTTAGGGATCGCTAGCTAGCTCGAAAATAGGAGCAATACTTTGTAATAAAACGCAAAGAAGCTTACCTAATTACCTGTAGAATCGAGATTAGACTAGTCCTCCTAACAGTAGCCACTCCTTATATAAAAATATATAAAGAGGAATAGACTTTTTCAAAAAAAAAAAAAGTCTTAAACTTAGCCCCATTTCTCGAAAACTTTTAAGATTCGCTTAGCTATACACAAATCTAGACTTTCAAAAAAGATGACGAACTGCAGAATTTAGGATAAAGACTTAAAAATAAAATTATTATTGCCATTAGTAGAGTTCTACACACCATATCAAGGAGCGCCCTAGATTGCAATTTCTTTTTAAAGGCAGGTTCTAAGTCCTTTATAAAAACAAGTATAAACCTGGATTTTATTAGATATAGCTTATTTCACAGTGCAGCTCCCTAGGTAAGGTCCCCTATTTTTTAGTGGATCTGCCCTAAGACATTTTAGTTATAAAAAGTAGGGTTGAAGACATTCTTAGAATTTTGATATCTTAAGGAACTTGGAGAATAACAATAAGAATTTAGGCAAACCAGAACCCTAAAACCCCTTGCCATATCCTTTGTGTTATATCCTAAAGAGTAATAAAAAGAACCCGCCCTGCCGCGCTAACCTAGAATATCAAAAGGGTTCCTTTTCTGAGATGTTATAGGATTTCTTGGTTCGGATAATTTACTACGTGATGGGATCCTTTAAGGGGCTGTTGCGAAACTTTTTCGATACAAAAAGGTCTTGAAGTGACAGAGAAAGTGCTAGCTTTTGTGCGTGTTTAAAGTGTTGTTTCAATAAAGCAGGATTTCTGAGCTTTTAATTTTATGTGTATAGGGCCCTCCATATAATCTAGGCCCCAGCCTAGCGGATAGAGTCTCTAAAAACGTTGAGTTAATGCGTAATCTTTCTGGGATGGTTAGCCTAACCCTTGAGAAATCTCTAAAAGGGTTACCCTGCTGTAGAAAAAGTCTGTTATAGACTGCTAGGCAAAGCCTTCTCTGGGTCCCCTTGTACAAGGTATTCGTTCAATTTAATACGTGGAAGTTTTCCCTTAAAATAAAAGCCATTATATCAGCAAAACAAAAATTCTGTCGCTCTGGAATGGTAAAAACTTTTTCAGGCAGAACTCAAGTTAAAGGAAACGTAATAGAAATAGAACGAGTATTTTATAAAGGATAATTTTAACCTAAATTTCGTTTTCGAAAACTAAAGTTTTTTTAGAAGTATCAATTAACTTAGCTGTAAATTATATCCTAAATTAGACTCTGGCCTTATTATTCAAAACCCCTTTCATTACAAAGACTCCTGAGTCAACAAGGAAACCCTACCAAATTCAGTTGGATTAGTCTTAATGGGGTGTTTCTAATTTATTATAGAAAGTACTTGTACTAGTAAAATATTGAGTAAGAAAAGGAAAAACTCCAGTATGTCTTAAAACGGCTAAACGTTTTATCAACAATGAATAAAAAGGGGGTGCTTAAGCTAACATAGCGATCTTTTATTTACATTTTTTACAATAACGTAGTATATCCTTAAATTTTCCTAGGCATCGAAAAAGCACTATGAAACATTCCCGAGGCCTTTTATGGCTGATATAAAACTAGTTGCTAGGGTACGCTTTTATACTTTCTTTCTAGCAGCCTACAGGAATTCCCTATAAATTGACTTGCTCCTAAAAGGAGCTCTCTTACCAACTCTAGACTATAAAAAGCTCCAAAATGTCTTTACTCTTGAGAATTGGAAACTTGAAACACCAAGAAACTTATTGGCTGAGATTCCGTACTAAACTCTCCTAAAGAACTCTTGTTTAGCTCTACACACACCGCCTCTATTCATTTACTGTACTGGAAACAAGCGCATTACTTTACCTTCTAGAAAGAAATTTGGGATCATATACTAACTAAACTCACCGTAAATTCCTTCCTAAAGTCCTAGAACCCTATATAAAGGTTCTAGCCAGCAAAAGGGTATAACCGAAAACTCAAAAACTTGGAAAAACTTTCTCCACTTGACTTCAGTACTGAAATTCTTTGCTTGTAGGTCATAATTATTCTCTTAAACTTGCCCACAAATCTACATACAAAAAAGAAAGAAAAGGGACTCCTCCGAAAATTACAAAGAGTAAAAGCCTCTTGTGAATCTGAACTAGACTTCTCTCAGCTATACCCTTACTTTTGTTACTTACTATTGTATAGATAGTTATAATTTTATATTAGAAAGTACGGGTAGATGTATAGTTGTTAGAGTAATGAATCCCACTAAAATCTAGATGGACTTATATAGTAGTAAATTAAGTAAGTGGAAAATAAAAAGAGTCTATCAGAAGTGTCTATTAGTTTTAGTTTTTAGTTGAATTCTCAAAGGTAAAACAGAAAAATAGAATTATGAGGAAGTGCTTTGGCTTAAATCGATAAGTGTTAAGTTTCCTGGCAGTTATTTTTTAAATTCCTTTCATATTTTTGTGAAGTCAAAGAATTTTTGAGCTTAAAAAGTGAGGAATAAAAATGACTTATTAATATTAAATAGGCAGCAAATTTGTAGCAAGAAAAGTAGGAACTTAGTTTCTAAATATAAAATTCCTAGCAGTATTTATAAGTGTATTAGTTTCAATCAACGGAGCGGTACGTCGGGGTTGATTGGATAAGTTTGGCGTAGGTTTCTTTTCCTTGAATTTTATAGGTTCAAGGTCTTTAAAAAAAGAAAGTAGTCGATCAGATGAATTAGAATCCTTGGTGGTTCGAGCGGGTTTGATCCAATTGACTGTTGGTTTGCAAAGAATCGAGAAAAGTTTTTGGTTGGAAAGGGAAAGAGTTGAGAAAAAGGGAAGAAAAGCCCTTGTGAAATAGAAGATGTGCTCCCGAAACCAAAAGGCGGTGAAAATAGACGCCCGGAAGAGAACTGTCAAATGTCATCGGAAGGTTCCTAAACTTCCTATTTAGCCTAGTGTCTGTTAGTTTTCGTCAAGTATATAGTAAAGGACTTTAGAATGAGTGTCCTCTATTTTTCATGAGGAATCTAAGAAAAGAATGAGGGTATCTTTCAAAGATACTAGCCAACCCTTTTGTATGTTCTCAATCAGTCTCGTCAGAATCCAATAGCCAAATGTATAAAAAAAGAGTCTGCCTATTCTCTATTATCTTAGTGTGACTGACTCTTAAAGGACTTGCCTCCCTTTAGGAGTTCTTATAGTCTGACCCGTTAAGGTTAGGAGATGGTTAGACTTATGCTCTTTCTATCTACACTAAAACTGTATAAGAGTACTCTTTCTCAGTCTTCGAATAAGTTAGTTGCGTTAGCTTAAGACCTTACCCATCCTTTCTAAATCTAAATTACTACGGGTTTAATTGCTATTAAGTAAGTCTCCGAAAAGTGACTCGTTTTAGAGTTCCTTAGGAAGTTCTAGTACAAGAGAGACAATCTCTTGCCTTAGTTTAAGAGAAGTCTTAGTCAAACCCTAAACTTAGTTCCTTGTTAATTAGCGGAAACCTTTCTTCTTTTGAGCCTTTAGAGCTCTCTTCTTACCAAAACTTGTTTCTTTATATCTAGACTCCTTGAAATTTCGAGATTGAGTACTAAACCTGAACTGTGCATACCACCTTTTCATTCTAAATTCCTTAACTGGGTCCAGCGGGAAACCCGACTTGACTTCTATAATAGACAGCTACTTTAACTTAAATTTCTGGAAGAAAAGGACTTTTACACTAAAAGTAAATACTTAAGCTCAGAAAAAAAAAAGGATTGAGGACTAAACAACAAGCCCCAGTTATTTTTCTAGAATAGCGCTAAAAACACTTGTTAGGAGAAGTCTCTTAAACTTTTTTGTGTAAAGTCGACTCATTTTACGTTGGATTTCTTATAAGTTTATTCATCTTTCTCTCCTGCTTCAATCTTCATTTTCTTAAAGGAGATTTAATGAAAGTGGTTTTTCCTTTTTAAGAATATTAA
>JAYMTK010004632.1:0-10933 GCA_036897405.1 Pelargonium myrrhifolium | reverse complement strand
AATTTCTCCACTCCAGGGGGTGAAAACATTAAAAGTGTTCAGTCCAGGGAGGTAAAAACAAATAATCACCAGTCCAATTGACAACCCACGTGTCATGTTGACGTGGACAAAATCTGATATGGACAGATGACGTGACAGTAGCAATCTGTTACAACAGGTAAAATAGGTGAAAAAATAAAAAAAACCAGTCCAGGAGGAAAAATAAGTCCATATTATAAAAATGGACCAAATAATAATTTGGTCAAGTCCAAAGGAGACAAAATCAAATAACCCTATATTTAAAATTCGATTTTAGCTCAAAATAGAAGGCGCTCAATTTTTTTCATTTTCATTTTCATTTACTTTTGGTTTTTATTGAATGGAAGCGGGAACTTTGCTTCGACCCCAATCGCTCTCTTCCTCCTCCGATTCCCACTTCCATGCGATTTCTGGTTAGGGCTTCTTCAGAATTGCAGGTCCTCAGTACAGTTACATCTATACTTTCTCTTCGCATTGATCGATTTGATTGTGGCATTGACGCATGAGCTTGTCTCTGGAGCAGACGGGGTGGTAGTGGTACAGAGGGCCCAAGCCGAAGAGGGATTTGGTCGCCGATTTGGTCTCCAGGAACGACGATACTGTTCGGAGCTTGCTGATATACGTCGGAGGTGTGTCTCTGTTGGCCGTGCTGTTCAATCGCGCCGTCTCCGGTATAGCTCCGGTTGTCGATGCAAGCAGGTGATCATCTCGATTCTCAACTATCAGCTATTAGTCTGTTGTTTTGTGCTTTTCTGAGCCGTACGGACTGTAATGTTGTAATTGTCTTCGCAAGTGGAAATAATTCAACATGGCAGTGTCGAAGGAATGGCTTAATCTCCAGTTTTAGAATTAAATTCACTAGAACTATTTGTATTGGACTCTAGAAAATAAATGAGAAGCAAACTTTTCAATATGGAAAGAATTTCATTGAATTTCTAGATTATAATTTCTTCATTGATTTTATATTATAATTTCTCAAGCAATGCCTGAACATGATTAAGTTGAAGTTTTAGTTTAACTTTTTTTTTCTTTTTGTTTTTTTGTTTAACAACTCCCTTGTGTATTTTAGTTGAATAGACTATCAAAGAGACAAAGACAATGTTGAAGGATTTGTTTTTCACGTAATAGTCTCAGGGCCACTTGCTATATGTTTAGTCCTAAGGCAATGTTATCTTGCTATATGTCCGTGAACACCTATGCGTATGTATTTCTTGTAGGCATAGCATTGGGTTTAATAACAATGCTAAATTTAGCTATTCATTAGTTTGCAATATATGTATTGGTTAGACATGTTTGTAATTCATTGTAATGAAGTTGACTTTTTGTTGGTTGGCATTTTTCAGCAACTAGTGAGAAATTAAATCTGTTAATTTGGTTTACATAATGTAAAATCTATTATAATCTGTTTCACAGTTAAGCAGTCAAGAGCAGACCTATTAACACTTGGGTTGGCTGTTACAAATATTGTAGCCGGTCTGTTGTGGCTGTCAATTCGACCAAAATCTATATATGTGGTAAGGACATAGCATTTGTGTGTCTGTGGCCCATCAGATTTAATTTTTAATTCATCCCGTACTGTCAATTCGACCAAAATCTATATATGTGGTGAGGAGTAAGGACATAGCATCTGTGTGTCTGTGGCACATTAGATTTAATTTTTAATTCATCCAGAAGAGTTTATGATCTCTTTTTATTATTTTAATACAGGCAAGTCCTAAAGGGGTTGAATGCCGCAAGAAATATGACAGTCTTCCTGATTCTGTAGCTTCCGAGCTGATATGGCAAGTGCTCTTGCATGGATTTTACTATCATGCCCAAAAGTTACAATGTCTACTGAACTGTCTTACTGTAGTAGTTACTTGAAGTCTTGAACATTGCAAACGGTATGGATGTTTTCCAAATGAATGATTACAATACTAACATTTAGACCATCCTTCAGAACTGATGCATTTTTACCGAATTATATTCGTTCACCATGGCCTAAATCCTAATTCTTAAGATTTTGAATAGAGTTTTGTGATGCTTGATTGCAACCCAGTTTGAGATGCAAAATTGTTGATGTACTTGAGCAGTATCTTTTGGTACCCTTGGAATTTGACATGGTTCTTGAATTTCTCTGAAACAATTGAATGTACACTGTAGTGATATTGGCTGGTAGTTACCAATTAAAGTTCATTTTGCCTGCTCGGCTAACTCTTCTTTGTTAATTCATATTCACAGGGTATGGGAGACTCTGTCAGATGTGACTTGCTGCAGATCTCCAGTTATTGTTTATGATAGCTGTTGTATACTTCAAATTGGTTTCGCAGCTAAATCTTCCACTGATGACAGCAAATTTGTGACTGTTGACACCCATAAATTGATGCAAGGATCACTTTATCAAGGCGTTCTCAAATCTGGAACACGTAAGTAATTATATCTGAAGATAATGTCCCTCCCTCTCTCTCTAGAGAGCTACTTGGCCAACCTCTCTCTTTATCCTGGGAAGTCTGAGCTGCCATTTCCACCTTCAAATACACAGGTGTGGTGCTGGTTTCTCATCAACCAATATATGTTAATATACTTCTCACATACATTCCATCTCTAATAATACATGTAATGATTAAATGATGTTTGATAATACTGTTAATTCTTTCTGTGTTAGTACATTTTTTCTGTATGTCCAAAATCAAGATATTGAAATTACATTTTCTAGTAGACCTATAAACTGATATCTGTTTGTATTTGTAGGTGCAACGACGACACATTCACATTGTCCTTTCTCATAGTTGGAAAATATTTTTCTTCAAAAACTCAATATTTTGAAAATCTTGAATTATGATGTTTTACTATCAAAGAGTTGTGATATATATTGAAAAACTTGGAAGTCATGTAAAATGTTATAGTTATAGAGATGTTGCTTATTTAGAATATGGAAGCTGAAACTTTGAAATCTGGCGGAATTTCAGAATTTACTAAATTATATGGTTAGTCTTGTAAGAATCCTCAAATAAGTTAAGGAAGATGGATAATCTGAGTGGTTTCCTCTTGTGAGGATTAAGAGATTTAGGAGCTGATTCAATTGCACCGCCAGTCTACCACTGGTATTTAATTTTGGAAGAAGTTCCCATGTGAGGTGAAGTCTTTCAATTAAGAGATTTAAGTAATGCCAAATACCAATAGAAATGTTAATTGTGCTCTTAATGCATACATCTACAAGTGCAAGGAACCGGTGGACAACATATTCTGATTTACTTTAGGGATAAAGAGGTTCAGAAAGATAATTGATGTTTATTTTATATGACTGACTTTGCATATATCATGTACTATCCGTTCCCTTTATGTTTGGGCGTGTCACTTTCTCACAACTCACGAGGGGGAGAGAGATGCAGGATTTTAGAGACTGTTCATGAATGCTGATACAATTATCATTTTGCTAGGCAGTACTATTACAGCCAGTGGGGGACAAAGGACTTACAATTATTGGTGGTGACACAATTAGGGGTTTCACGACTTCAGACCAGGTCATTTTATTTTAACAATCAGATTTCTAGTTATGTATGGTTTGATGAAAATTAAGTTGTATGAGTGTATGGCTGCTTTCTCTTGCACCAAAATTTTACAGATCATATTAGTTTCACTTCACCATATACATGCAATATTTTTTTAGGAATCTGAATCAAATACTTCCTAAATGAATATCAAAAGCATAGTTTTATCTGTCTGCTTATTTGTAAACTGTGTTGTTTATCTACTAGTTGGAAATCAGATCATTCTGGATTCTAGGTCCTCTCAGTTTCTAGACCTCATCTATTCAGGCTAAGTTTCCTGTTTTGCTGTGCACAGCACAATACGTTCATCTTTGGGGTTCCTAGTAGACAACAGTTCAATGAACATTTTTTATGAATCATCTACCAGTGTTTTCTTCATTTGATAATTTCACTCAGTTGGAAAGATTAAAAACATCAAATACTAGTGATTAGTTGACCAAACTGCAAATCAACCAATCAGATAGATGGTCAACATATACATTTTTTGTGTTCGAACAGATAATTGATCATACATTGATGTGATTTCAGGCAAGGATTACATTAATTGGAGAGAAGCTTGATGCTACACTGGCAACATGTGTGAATCATGTTACATTGACAGTGCAAGATTAAGTCTGAAGGGTTTTAAACCATAAATCCTAGTTGGTATCAAGTGTGTCCATCTGTTTCTGTTATCATGAAGTCAGGTAACTCCTTTATCCTGGTTTTCACTGCATTTTAGTAGAAGTATACCCATAAATGCTCTAGTGATTAATCTTTAAAACTTCCATACTTGGATATGCTAAGGTTATAGCAGGCATTCAGTCCACTTGACTAGGAAACAAGTCTTGCGATGGTCATACCAGTACCATGGAAAGCTCTCTTTCCAATTGTTTTGTCTCTGTGTGCCTTCTGATGAAGTCTTCCTATCTTGTAGTAAACTATCATCCAAACCACTCTGCACAATAAGTTATCTCCATTGTGGTTTATCTATTGATGACGAAGAATTAAAAAGAATCTTTGGAGTCACACATGTTGAATTTTGATATAATGCAGGCGTGGATCAATAAATAGGTAGGTGATACTGCTAGTTGTGATTGTCTGGTTGAGTACAACTTGTAGTTACTTAGAGGTCTGTATTCTACACGAGTGATTCTTATCAAATAAATGTCCAAGTAAAAGGTATTCGGATTTTGGATGTTACTAATAGTCTACTGAGTACAAAACTACAAGGATAGGGACAGATTAACTCTAAACTTGAACAGAAAATGTAAACAAAAGAAGTTAGCATCACATTATACATGTCTACATGTCTTTTATTTGGTTTAGTATACAACTTTAAGTCCTTTTCATAAGCTTATAAATGAATAAGAAAGTCCTTTTCATAAATCACTACACTTCCTCTTGACAGATCAAACGTCAACATTGTTTGCCATTACTGGCTTGTATCATACATTAATGACTAGTGATGGTAAAGATGAAACAGAAGAAATACATTTTCTGTGTTATGTAGTTTTTGCGTTTTCAATGTTCTGCCTTGTGAATTAAGGATTATTTCATAGTGATGGTAACGAGTCACCAAGTTTAGGCTGAGAACGAATAACAGAAAACTCAAACAGGTCATGTCAGGCATTGTTCCCGCTACACTCATTCTTCAGTTTTATAATCCTTTAATACACCGATTTTTCCATCATCTTGGATTGCTATTTAGCTTGTATGTACCTATATTAGATGGATGCTTACTAAAGATATTGAGTTATATTTTGTGCAAACCTACTGAATATTGTAACTGAATTTTGAATTGCCAGTTATATGTACTTTCATGTTAGACTGGTTAGATGCTTAGATTGACCTAAATGCCCCCCAAATTATGTAATTTACAGCACTTCTATAAGCTATTGATTATTACCTATTGTCAATAGCAAATTTACTATGAATCAAACAAGAACACAAACGAATCAATGGAATTTTTAAGTACTGGTAATGAATTATGAAAATTCATGTCATATTTCACTAAATTACAACTGTATAAGAACCTGTAAAGTCTATCCCCTCAGGTTTCAATTCTAAAAACCAAAAAAATCACATACAAAAGTTGGAAACAATAAAAAAGAAAGAATAGTTGTTTGTGTGATTGCTCTGTTTTACAGGGGCGGGCAGGTTACAGATAGAAGCATCCCAATTTGAAATGTTACAGAACAGACCGTTCCCACGGCAGCAACCCGGTTGCAGGATCAGCCAAGTTACCAAGCACAAAGTCCCTCAGGCCAGTGTCCCAAACCTCACAAAACTGCAAAGGCCAATTCGGCGGTTCAATCGCTTCTGTACCAAGCCCGGGTGCCCTATCTCTCGACCCTTCGTTCTGGTTCTCCTGCCAGTCAACGACATAGGTAGCGACTCGTCTGTAGAACTTGGCCCTGAACGACTCCCACACCTGGTACTTGTAGTGGTTAATTACAGCAGTGCTCTGAGGTACATTCATGTATCTATATCCCTTCTTTAGCCGAAAATGGTGCACGACATTGAGAAGGGTACGCTCTAGAACATCTGGACGGACTATAGATTTATGCCTCTCTGGCCTTTGCAGTCTGCAAGTGTATCCTGCAGTCACTCCCTGAGCAGGAGGTGATGTCAAACCCGAGGGCCCGAAGCTGTGGCAAGTTGTTCTTAGCTCCCCAATTGTGGTTGAAGACGTGTAATTGGAAACGAGAACCCGAAGAGAATTCTCCCCCGGCTCACCAATTCCGGGGTGCTGAGGAGTCGGGTATGGGAAGTAGAAGAACTCGTCAACATCCATGAAGCCCACCCAGTTGCATTCATGCCTAGCTCTCAATGTGCAGTGGGAGAACCCAGCTTCTTGTGTTTTGATCCATGGCCAGGTATGTCTACTCACATTGTAATTCTCCGAATTAAGCTCCTCGATCACCTCTTTGATTCCATCATCGCTGTTATTGTCGTAGATGAACCAGCGTTCCACACCAAGCCAGGCATGGTACATAATCCACTCCTTGAGCGAAGCAGCTTGGTTCCATGCCATGGTACACACACAAAGCTCATGCTTCGTCTTCGCAACATTTGGCTTGGCATCAACAATTTTGGCCACGGAAGGCATAGGAACATGAACCGGAGCTCTGTGAGGCAATCGGTGAACATGAGACACTGTGACTCGAATTCCATGAGCTTTGCTCCGATTCATCTTAACACTACGCGGCAACAGGCACCTAACAACCTCCTGCGCAGCAGTAACAGCCTTGGTCCTGAACGTAAACGCTCTGTCGCTCTCCCAATTCCCCAACCCAAAACGACAGCTGAAATAGCTCGGATCTGACGCCCTGTTCGGCCTCATATTCAATCCCTTCACGAACACAACCGCCGTGTCTCCATCCAGAGCCGCCGCGTACGCCACCGAATCCCAAGAAGGCACCGTCTGATTCATCGGCACTGTCCAGTTATTGTCCGCCGCGTCACCATGCCTCCTTAGATTAACGGCGGCCGAGAAATTCAGAGGCGGAAGCGGACACCGCACCACCGCCTGAACTCCGTCGAACTCATCAACAGATAGCACCGGTCGAGTCCTCTTATCGGCAACAATAACTTTATCGTCGGACTCGTTCAAGAACCTGTAGTAAACACAGTCAATTTTCTCGCTGAGCTCGATTCCGTTGGGCACCAGGAGCAACAAATGGTCAGGAAACATCACCCGACCTTCCACTCTCAGTGGCAGCAACTTACCGCGAAGAAGCGAATCGTGAATCGAGTTCACAACAGACGACGAGGTGGACGACAGCAACGAAACACTGATAACCGGCCGAAACGACACCGTACCGAGTGGAAATCTGAACCGGCGGGTCGAGATTAAAGGCCAGAGGAAGAGGAAGAAGACTGCACACAAGGCGAGAAACCTCAGGGAGACCACGTACGGCGGTCTCACCACGCGCTTCCGCTTGCGGCGTTGCTCAGAATCCATTTTCAAAGTACCAGTACAGCAGTACTTTTGCTGCTGAGAATCTCAGGAGGAAGAAGAAAATGAACAGATCTGAGAGATTAGGTGAGTTCTTTAGGAGCAGATCTGGACATGTCGAGAGCTTTTGATAAGTCTCGGAGCTTCTGTCATGGACTCATTGGAGCAGAGTCCGAAATAGGAACGTTGAGAACCGATTCAGTTTTGATTTTGATGGAGAAGGTAAAGCGCGTAGTAAGGACGTGGTGGAAGGCGAGTGAGGATATGAGAAAAGGAAAAAAAGTGTATTTTATACGAGTATAGTAGCATGTGGGGAACATGATTGAGTGTGGAGAGGTCTACGTATCGAATTAAGGACACTTGTCAATTGATGACTTATGGTTTAAAGTGCGGTTCTTGGATGCAGGAACTCACGTACTCCCACAAGTCACATCTGCCACCGTCGGTTCCACGCGATCTTCTGGGGGGCTATTGGTTTTTAAACGGTCGAGATTCGAGCATCTCAGCATCACTCCAGGTAAGTTTTAATTTCTCAATTTAATTTTTTAAGTATCTGCTCAATTTATGATTGCGTCTTAAATATTCTTGTTGAAATTTAAGTACTGCCAATTTTTGTTTCAGCTAGATTTTAGTACTCTCATTTACTACTACGGTTCCACCAAATTAGACGGAAATAGAAAAAACTCAATTAAGTCATTTTGAACATAAATCTTTTTGGTTTTTTTGTTAGGAATTAGTACCAAATGTTTGAAATTTTATAATACTATAAAAATGGTCCTACCAAATTAGAACCAAAAGGTTTCAAAATCAAGAACTTGCAAGTAAAATTCTATACCAGGAAAGTATAATTTATTAGAACAATTGATTTGGTTAAGTTTGTGGCTATGCATAGTATTGTCTAGTTATATTATCTTATATGTAGCTTTTCTACCTATATACACATACAACAGAGTTTTAGTATTAAAATTAAAATTATGAAGCAACTTATGTGGCTTCAACACGTGAAGGCACTCCGGTTGGTGCAAAACTGGGGAGAGAGGTGTTGTATAGAGTTATAGACTATAGAGTAGCTGTTACACATCGACTGAGCTTTGTTTTCACGTTGAAGAACAAGAAGTTTCTAATTGTAGAAGCTTATTCTTCGCTGGATTTTGACCTTGTTACTGTTGGGCTCTATATATGGGAATCATTGTCGTCGTTAGTGGGTGAGTTGAGTTGAGCGAGTTGGAACAGGGTTACCACTTAGCTGGCAATTAGCCAAACATACCCAGTAAATTACGCTCTAAAATATACCACAAGTTGTATTTTTTTTATTATTTTTTATTATTTTTATTTTTAATATATATTTGGTTTTAAGGTTTTGTAAATGAATTGTTTATGGAGTAACATGTGCATCAGTTGACTAATATAACTTTATATCAGTTGTACTGACACCTCATTTAAAATTATGGATCGGGACGGATCGCTCCGTTCTCACAAATTCACTTGGGTGGGTATAACTAAAATTTAATGAGGTGTCATCACTTCATTGACTTGATTAAGTTGCAACTGATATAAAATTATATCAATCAATTGATGTACATTTCACTCTTGTTTATGTATTTTCTTTGATTTTCCAAGCCTTTAATAAGTTTGAATTTCTTTTCAAGTAATTGTCTTTAATTTTTATGATTGATCTAACATGTGTAATTTATATACGGGTCATTGAAACTCGCTTTTCTTGATTAATATTTTTTTTTGACGAGTTCTTGATTAATAATATTTGTTTACTTTTATTTTTGAGGGATAATATTTGTTTACTTTCAAAGTATAAAAATATGTATAAAATGATGATAACAAATAATAAATGGATTTTTCTATCTTTTGTGACTTGTACATAATAAGTCATTAAAATTTGAGTTTGTATTTTATTATTTACTCACTAATTTTAATGCACTTTTTATATTTTCATGATAGAACAACTAGTATATTCCTCAAAAAAAAAAAAAAAAACAACTAGTATAAAAATATTGAACACTATTGTCAATGTCCCTTTACATGTGTATGAGTTGTACATATTAGATAAATTTAAAATAAAAAGGTGTAAAACCTGAATTTTAATATCTAATTATTTGTTTTGAAAAAAATAAAAATCTGCATAAAAATGTGCGAACAAATAATTAAAATACTAGTATATGTTTCTTTTTTTCTTGTATTCTACTATTCTTTGAGACATACGTTGTAACAAACCTAATAAGTAGTAACAATTTATTATAAAAATATTATTAACAATTCATTCATAACTAACTTTTTAAAAATATGACATATTCTAAAGCAATGTAACTATTTCCTCTCTCTTTTACTTTTTTCTTTGATCTTGTGCTGTTGTCACCCTTTTTTTACTTTTCAATTTCTCATCAATCCTGAGCCCAAAATTTCTATATTCTCATGTAATCATCAAAACTTAAGAGGACAGCAATGTGATTAGAGTGGAAGTTAGTTCTCATAATTGACAGACCTTGTGATGGTACAACAACAAAATCTTCAAATTATTTGGAGTAAGAGTTAAAAATAGAGAATTTTTAGTACCTGGAGCCCCATAGAACACATAGCATATTAGCCATTGAAAGTAAAAAGTCTCTAGAGGCCCAATAGTATTATGAATTTAGTTATAAACTGATATCTAATTCTATTAATTAAAGCTAAGTGGTCCTTTGATCTTGTGTTGGTAATTGGTATGGACCCTCTTGTTTTAACAGTCTTATTTGAAAAAAAAAAAAAAAAAGTATTTTGAAACTAATGTTATGGCTGATCTGAGTCTAGAAATATCAGCCACATGCATCCAACTCAGAATTAGGGTTTAGGTTTAGAATCTTAATAAAGCAAATGAAAGTTAAGGTTGATGGAGATGCATGTGCCTGTACATGATGCATCTAAGAGAATGACAAAGATTGATTTGAGAATTAGGGTTTGTTTAGGAATAATTGTAGAGCTTTTGACATCTTTTAGAACGTGTCACAAGGGCTAAAAGAAATTCTCGCATGAGTTGCTTTGTTAGGATGAATTTTTCTATCAGAAAGAAGAAAAATGCCATTGTTTTTCTTGCTCGACTCATGTGAGAGCTTATTTTCCACAATAGGTCTTTATTAGAACCAATTAAGAGAGAGGGAGTAAAATCATCTCACTCCGTCCTTAATGTTTGCTTGAGAAGTAACTTGTACCTGTTCGTCAACACATTCTGCTTAGTTCCTGTGGTTTGATATTCATTACACACAATGGAAGTGCAGAATTGATATGCATATTTTTCAGTTGGAGTGTTATATAATGACCGATAAAGTCTTGACCGAATAACCTCAAATTGTAATAGATCTCAAATGTTAACAAGTCAACTATAATTTTTTAATGTTTGAACTTAATGGAGGCAAAGAAGAGAAATACTACTTATAAAATTTATTTTTCTGATTTT
>JAYMTK010004631.1:0-10934 GCA_036897405.1 Pelargonium myrrhifolium | reverse complement strand
ATATAAATTTTTGTAGAATTTTTTTTTTTTTTTTTTTTTTTTTTGAGTATTGACCCTATTTTGTTTTTGAAAACTCTTTTACCCATATGCATATGCAAGATCCACAAATATTTGGACTGTGTGGTAGTTTCCCATTGCACAGTGTGGCACACATACAAATATTCATTGAGTTTGATCCTAAGGACATCCCAAGTCACATTGGGTTAGAGGTTGGAAATCAAGCACACTCAAGGAGTTGAGCAATTTGACTGTGAAATGTTTCAACCATGGGTATAAAGGAAACCTTGGCCAGCCTGTCTTAAATCAGCTTAATCGTTTATGCTAATAGAACTCTTTGGTGCTCATGAGATACGTTTAAGAAGTTTAGGTGCAGAGTTATGTCATTAATATAGAATTCCAGAAGTGCCGTATATATGCTTGTTCAAGTCAGGGCATCCATTAAAAGACCGGCTAGTTATCTGTTGATGCCAAGTCAAAAAAGCTTGATAAAAAGTTAATTTGTAAGCCAAGTGATTATCTGGGTAATGGTTTTGTAATTGCACCACACAAACAATATTTGATGCTGGATTACTGATGCATGCTCTTATAATTCTTAATGTCTACTGTATGGACAAGATCTACTGTTACTCAGTTCAAGTTCACTCTAACGACACAAAGCACGCAAGTATGGTTGACCTGTTATAAAACACGCATACCTTTTCACCTTTTCTTCGTTCTTTTCCCAACTAATTAAGTTTGTTTCCAACATATTTATCTCGTTTCTTGCTTTCTGCGTAGTTGGCGGATGTATGGTCATGTGGAGTGACTCTTTACGTGATGCTGGTGGGGGCATACCCTTTTGAGGACCAAGATGACCCCAAGAATTTCAGGAAAACAATTCAGGTTATAGTCCTTCATATTTCGGAAGAACGCACATATTCCCTCGTTTTTTTGCTTGACAATATACATATTCATCTATGCTTTCTATTTCCTTCTGCAGAGAATAATGGCAGTTCAATACAAAATCCCTGATTATGTTCACATATCTCAAGATTGCAGACACCTTCTTTCTCGCATATTTGTTGCAAATTCATCCAGGGTACATCTCATTTCTTAACGTCTTTAATTCCCCTCTTTCTTGAATGAGTACATAGCATCTCATATTCCTCTTTTTCTCGTGACTCACGTGTTAGCTGAGATGCAGTTCTGCCCCTCTAGTTTGCTCGTTTTTGTTAACAGCTTTAGGGTATATTAATGTCGTGTGGAGAGTATAATGCATCTGGTTCTGTGTTTCCTATACAATAAAAACATGCCTCGAGACTTTCTTTAGTGACAAACACGATCCTAGTTTTACAGTCTAGCTAGAATGTCCAGATATTGCTTGCTTAGATACGAAATGACAAAACTTCTTCTGTGAGATGATTTTTTTTTACAGCTCTTTTGCTTTCATTTTATTACGGTTATCACTTTAGCATCTTAGGGATTGATTTTAAAAGCTCAATAATTGATAGAGCTGAACTCGCGGGCACCCAAAATCTAGCCTACATTTTTGCAATCCAGTTCACATAAATTAGAGCTGATGAATCTTTGGGTCAGGTTGGGCAACCACACATTTTCTATGCAAAACCCACAACCCATCCCAAATCCCCCACCAGGACGGGTTGGGGATGCGTCTCTCATACCCAAACCCGACCAGAAACCCGAATTGCCAGCTCTAAGTCTTGGTGCATTTGGTTAACCAGCTGTGTGAGTGGGATGAGGTCTCAGGATCGATCCCTACACAACACATCCTTGGTGGCGGTGGTGTAAGAGACCACTTTGGTGCAGTAAGGTCTCAAAAGTCCTAGGATAGAGTTAAGAGGCAGAGTCTCTTTCCTAAACACTATTGGTTGCTTTGAAAGTTTCTTAGGTAGTTGCAAGATAGGCTTTATTAGCACACAAAAACAATACGAGAATCTCATTCTGATTCCGATTCTTGAACAAAACTTCTAAACCCATCGTTTTGTCTACTCGGGCTTATCACAGAGAATCACGATCAAAGAAATCAAGAACCATCCATGGTTCTTGAAGAACTTGCCGAGGGAGCTAACGGAGTCGGCTCAGGCCATCTACTACCAGAGGGACAACCCGAGCTTTTGTGTGCAAAGTGTGGATGACATAATGAAAATAGTGGGGGAGGCAAGGAGCCCACCTCCATCATCAAGGCCTGTGAGAGGGTTTGGATGGGGAGCTGAGGAAGATGAGGAGTGCAATGAGGACTTGGAGGCTGATGTGGATGATGAGGAAGATGAGGAAGATGAGTATGAGAAAAGGGTCAAAGAGGTTCATGCAAGTGGAGAATTTCATGTCATCTAATTACATTCCCAATCAATCTTCTCAAGTCTAAGTAAGATATGTGATTCTATATTTTAACTTTATGTGACATTAGGAGTCTTATATGTTATTATTATTATTATATTATTGTTGTTGTTATTAATGTGTATGTATAATAGGGAATAACAAAACAGCTGTTTCAAACTCAAAAGGGTATTTCAAGTTTCAAGTATTGAGGTATTGGGATGCTCTAATTTGGCATTTTTTTTTTTCATTAATATATTGTTGCTTCTTCAAGGACTTGAAAGTCTTGTCCACTTAGTTGGAACTTGGAAGGATATTTGAATCAGGTTACATTATCTTAGTCAAACCACTATAATACTCCCTCAGTTCTAAAATAAATGTCCACTTTCTTCTTTTAGAAAGCTAGTTATACATAATAAGTTAGTTAGTATTCATGACATGATCATAAGAATACAAGAGTAAATATACAACACTAACTAACTTCTCCTTATTTTTTCTCAAAATAAAAAAGAGTACACTCATTTTGAGACGGAGGGAGTATGTTATCTGACTATATTTTCTTATTATCTAATCAGAAGAAGCCAATATACATAGGCAAGCCCTAATGAAGTTGTGACACCTCATTAAAATGCTTAGATGTGGTGATGACAACATTTCGTTGATTTGGCTTAGACTTAGATTCTTTGTCCTATAATATATATATTGCCATAAAGTTTCATTAACACATTAAGTTGAGCTGGTAATACGGACAAGTCTACGGACGTTTTCATTTGATTTGAATCAAAATTGATGAAGCTTGTCGAGGGAAATTGTAGATTAGGTCATGCCACGATATAAAACCCACACAAATCCACACCTCTAGTTGGTCTAAAAACTCGAACTTAAAATCCGAATTGTAGGAGTGGACTTGGTAACGAGGGTGGTTTGGTCTCTGAATTCAAATCTCATAGTGTTTATTTGTTCTTAAATACAACTAGTCAATGGTTTATTAAGCAACATTGAACAATTTTGCTGTACTCAAAAACCCATATTTCATTTAAAATGTTGAATTTGAACCAAATCAAATGTTCGGATATTCTTAAAATATTGATTTGGATCAAATTCAATAACAATGTGGCATTCAAAATATACCAGCAACATGAGATTCCAAATGACAACACTCAAGTCATACGAATTTATATGATCTCTCAAATGTAATCGAAAATACAACATTTCAAATTCTAAATGATGATCATAATCTCTAGTTGATTATATTTCAAAACAAGATCATTCTTGTCCAAATATGAGCATGTAAATAAAGCTGAGTTTCTCTCTAAAATAATCATGACAAATAATATTGGGTCAATCGGTTTCAGGCCTCTTGAACTGGACTGGATTTTAGTGTTGGATCCTAACTATGATTTTTACTTGTTTTGGTCCCTCAACTGTCAAAAATTTACAACTTAGTCCACTTTACCTGCTACCGCCGGCCACCATAGTGAAACGGTGTGTTTTGAGAATGGTTTGGCTTACCGAAATGGCGCAAGTAAAAATCGGCTGTAGCATGTAAAGTTGACTTGTAAATTTTTGAAAGTCGACGGACCAAAACAAGTAAAAATCGTAATTAAAGGTCAACACTAAAATCCAGTTCAGTCCACGGGGTTTGAAACCAAATTACCCGGTAAACATAGTAGAAGCAACCCAAACCAACAAGTAAAGAAGGACAAAACTACAGTCCATATTCAATTCAGAAACATCACATTGTGCATAGAAAACAAACTCAAGTCAGAGAGCTCCTTTATAGAGGTAACATAAAATTACATTTTTTTTTCTTTCTGCTACACAAGTAGCGCCTAAACTAATACTCATTTTCGATTTTGTGAAGACCACGGACATCAATGCCTCAGTTTCAAGGTTCATATATTTACGAACAATACAAAGACAAATGCATAATTTTCATTTTCGTAAAGAAAAAAAGTGGAAAGAGGAGAAATTTACATGTTTGCATTACCAATTCAAGCGAGAGAGAGAGAGGTCACTCAGTGAGATATGGGCAATATACCCCATTGATGCAGGAAGCCCTCGCCGGTGGTGACTTCTAGGACCAATAAAAGCAGCACTGCAAGCATCGCTGCTCTCCCGTTCCAAGTTTCGGCACTTTTCGTCCAACCCCATTCCCACACTGTGACGGGCGGAGGTAGCTCCTTCCGTTTCGAATCATATGTTGCCAATAATTCTTCGACACTGCCAAGTGGGACTAAAGACTGCAGACCCAAAATTAATCTATGATCAGACTACATAACATAATATCGAGATGCAATGTGGCATGACAAGAAGAAAATGGGAAATTACAATAAGAATTGTCGAAACAACCCATCCAGAAATCCATTAAAGATAATGCTGATTGAAACCAGAAACATTTTTTCCCGGAGCAGAGTTCAAAAAGTATACCCATTACAGAATATCCTGACTAAAAAAGAACGGGGAACGGGTATTCATATTCCGGTCCGGACTGAATTTGGACCGAAGCGGGATCGGATCGGACCAGACTGAATAGATTCTGTTCAGTCCTTTGCAAAAGTTTCTTTTCTTGGTCTACATCCAGTCCGGACCTATAAATCTTTCTTCTTTTTTTTTTTTCTAATTCTCCAACAATATAGATATTTTTTAAATAAATAAAAAATTATTACTTATGGTACAATCCACCAATAATTGCTCACCCAATTAGTTCAAATTAAGTAAAAATAATTCCTAATTTTTCTCTTAAAATAAGTAAATTTGTAAAATAAAATTTAATTAAAAGCGGTCCAAGTGGTCCAGTTCAGCACCGGATAGAACCTGGTCCAATCTTGACCAGTTGAACACCCCAAAGAACGGGAGCTTAATATGGGATCGTCTTGGAAAGTCAATGCAACAATCCAAATAGCAGTGCAAGCCTATTCTTAAAACACATTTGTATGAAGAGGAAAATACACTATCTAATATACTGATGGCATGGTCATGAAGCAACCTTTAGTCAATTTTCGGAAACCTAGCAGTAACTCCAGACTAATTATAATCAAAAGTGTCACGATAGATCATATGACCAAACTGTCAAACAAGAAAAGGAATTTATTGGTGCATTCACAATAGTGATTTTCATGAATATCTGATAGGTGTCCAAAAGGATTAATTGTAAGAATGCTACTGTATAATGTTTGATAGAGTCGTGTGATCCAGCCACAGCTAATTATCTATAAAGAAAACACTAAACGATGCATGTTAAATTAAGTTTTTTATATTACAAAAACAAGGATTAAAATAGTTAACACACGTTTTTTTTAATGATAATATGTGCTTCTAGCTTCAGTTTAGTTCAAATATTTATGGAGGTACCTGTCGGGCTTCTAGATTTGAGACAGCCATGGCTCCAACATATGGGAGACTCTCGATCACAGCATCTGCCAAGTCTGAAATGAAGGTCGGTTCACACCCCAGTGCAGGGACACGTCCCCATTTTTCTATGCCAGATTTTAGAGCCAACTCCTTATACTCGACATCAATTTCTTCTAAAGTCTCAATATGCTCACTGACAAAGCTGAGAATCATCAAACGTGAAGTTGAGTTAATGATTAGAATACGCATCCTGCGACCCTCCAGTAACGCGAATAGAAGATTCCTATCATCATCATCGTATTATTATTATTATTATGATGTCACATTGTCACTATTTACCTGATTGGAACAGCCAGCAAACTTTTCACTCCTCTTTTCCCGAGCTCAATGATTGTGTCGTCTGTATAGGGTTTCAGCCATTCTACAGGCCCGACTCTACTCTGTACGAACATTCACATTCCACAAAGTCGTGAGGACAATATCATGCAACGAATTAAGAAAGTTCAGAACTAATGCGTAATTTTTCTTTACTATCATGCGCCGATAGAATTAATGCATATGGGCCAATTTTTGAACGAAAAAAAAAAAAAAGAAAGAAAGAAAAGAACTGCTTTAGCGTCAATTAATAACTATAAATAAGAATACAAGTCCACTTCACTAAATGCTACTCAGAAATATGGAAGCACCTGATAAGCAAGAGTGTACGCATTATTGATCTTCCTCTTCTCCAATTCTTCCATTATCAAATCCACACATTCCTCCATCTCGGCCTTGTACGGATCACCAGCCTCTTCAACATACGCAAGTGGCACCCCATGCGCACTAAAAAATATCACAACCTACAATCCACATTCTCAATTATATTTGCTGATAATAACACAAGGATGATACAATAAAATAAAGCTTGAATCATGAAATTGTGAAGTGATTTAAATTTGAAAGCTTGTAAAGTAACAAGAAAAGAAACATGTAAAATTATAAGACCTATTAGCCCAGTGTCCCATGAACTTGACATTTTATCTTACCTAATCATCTCAATTCAAAGCAAATGCTTCTGCCAAGAAATATATCGATCCACTTAACATTTTAATATAGATTTATTAACCTAAAATAATCACTTGATTTTGAAGCAATATAACCTAATGCAAATATTCAATGAACAAGGACATGTAAACAATAGTTAGGTGCAGTACCTTCTCGGGACTATCAAATTTGTTCAACTCTTTTTCGATTAAATTTGTCATTGCCGTAATGTACCCTTCACGCTGGTACCAGGAAGGTATTACTGTATGTTGCATGTTGACGAGATATTCATCCTCCCTGATAAACCAATTAATTTTAGACAAGTTGATCTTATACTAAATTTTGAAATCACAATATGACAATAGAAAAATTTGTTCGTTACTCACCGGAATATGCCCTCCAAGAGTCGGAGGCTTGAACCACTAGTTGATATCGAAAATTGTGGATAAAGTGGAAGCACGACAAGCCGTGTAATTCCATCTCTCTTTATCTACAGCATTCATCGAAAGCAAACAAATAAATCAACAATCAGATGCATCAAATGACATAGGCAAAGGCCCAAACAATACGACAAAAACAAGCAAATTTTGACATAACCAGTGCCCAGTGGCGTACATTTTTGCTGAAAAAGTAAGAACTTAACAGGATAACCAACTAAATCAGGTGGCATCGTATTAGAAGGGCCTTGCTGATCATTGAGCTCAAGTGTCAACGTAGAATAAAAAGCTATTGATCACTGGACATGAGAAACTAAAAGACTAGATACCTGCTCAATAGCTTCCTCTGTGAATGGATGCCAATAACGCATACCAACATACACCTTTGCTGGTACATTCTTTTCCCAAAGTGATTTCCTCAACTCTTCAGCCTAAACAAAGCAAAATATAGCCAATTAAAGGATAAGGAGAAGACACGGTTTTAACGGAAAAGAAATTGAGCAAATGTCTATGTGCTGCACAGAATCAGAATGCATTCTCAGCCATCAGGCAAATGCAGCACAATTTTATGTTGCCAGAGAACTTTCGTAAGTAACTGTATGAAAATTCAAGTTGGAATGAGATTATGTTATGTAGCCCTTCCTAGAACCATATAAATACTTAATATCCTTTAAAAATCACAATCCATTCCCAAGAATGAAGCAAGAGAGATGATGATACAATACCAGAGAAATATATTCTCAGCTGCAATTTAGGGTGGGGAAGTTGATGCAAGAAAACAAAAGAGTTGTGATTATTCAACAGAAGATTGTAGTGGCAGCTGGAGGAGCTTAAAAACTTCTGAGATGTCGGTCTGTCGTTTTTTTATTTCTTTCTAAAATTTGATCACCCCAATAAACGTGTATTACTAGTTTTCTTAGCATTATGGACCATAAATGATTATACGCTACTACGCTACTAAAAATGCAACAAATCATGCCTGCGCGTCAGTTATCCGTCGAAGAGGAGAACCACCACCGATGGAGGCATAGCCTTCTTTGCTCTTCGGTGCCCTAGCAACAGATATAAATTGAGCCAATGGTTTTTGGAGAAAACGAAATAATCTAGGAAGCCGTATAATATCCTGCACAATCAAATAAAATCAAAAGTAAAATGTTAATGAGTGAGCAAAATAGATGACAGTATTAACGGTTGATAAATCATTTAAGAATTCGGATGGCAAGATAAATAACAGAAGGTCTTGCGAGACACACTAAACACAAAGAGAAAATCAGGTTACCGGATCAGCAAAAAGATTGAACAAGAAAGGTTGCACGTCTTCGAGAGTCTCTGGACCTCCAAGGTTGAGCAATAAAACTCCTATATGTTCGCCATCTATAAGAGGTGTAGCAGACACATCTTCAGTGTTTGACGTCGCCAACGCTCTCAAAGGTAGCAAATTCCTATCGAGTGGTTGTTTTGGAGGAACAGATTGTACTTCGGACCATCTTGAGGAATATTTGGCAACAATGTAATTTTTTGCTAGATTAGAATGAAGACAAGCCTCCACTTGGGATCCCGAGCAAGTAAACACCCTCTTGGAGACACACATTGCTCGTGGCAACAGCCTGTGAAAGGGAAGATCATAGAAATATATGTAAATGAGTGAATCCCATTAAAAATTCATGATGAGAAAAATCACAAGGTGACCAATGAATGACCATTTAGGCAGGTTGATAGTAATATTTACGAGGTATGGCAAAGGAACTAAACAAAGGAAGCCCGTTATAGGCAATTAAGATATGGGAATGGAAATGCGAAACTATATTCATGACCAAAAAGCCTTCATACAAACACAGTCAATTTGAACCCCATTCTCATTCCGATTCTTCAGTCCCATTCCTAAACAAAAATTAGGATCTAAATGCTGCCCAAGTCCCTTTCATTATAACCCACTTCACTGCACTCAACCCCTGATTTTTGTTATCACAAGCTTGGACTCAAATTTTCCTAATAAATCCTTCGACTGAGAATAGAAAAGAGATTCTCATTTCAAAACCATTTTCATGACCAAAAAGCCTTCGTACAAACAATGAATTGGGATCTCATTCTCATTCCTAAACAAAAAAAAAAAACATAATCCAAACGCTACCCAAGTCCCTTTCATTTTAAGCCACTTCACTGCACAAAAATCATGAGCTTGGCCTCAGCCCTAGGTTTCAAATTGCACAGATCAGATCAGCAGCTTGAAACCCTATGCAAACTAAGTACAAACATCTGATAAAAATACAAACTTTCATCAAAATCAAAGCATAATATCATCAACCAAGAACATTTCTACCAGTAATTAAGAGAGAGAACTCACAGAGGGAGCTTGGGGGTAGTGACGTGAGTGTGAATACGAGCGTTCATAGCTTGATGATTCATGGATTATACGAACTCAAAACCCTGATTCCAAACAAAACCCACACATCAAAATCACCTTTGAAGCATGACAAAATGCAGAAAAAGTATATAAAATGAAAACCCAACTCACAGGTCTCTGTAATTAGCGAAACCAAAAGCAGGAGGAGCTGAGAGAGAGAGAGAGAGCAATGGACAATAATAATAGTTTTTATTTACAGCACCAACCAAACCAAAAAAAATCAAGTTGCAGCAGAGACAGAGAGAGTGTGTTTTTATTTTTGTTGCTATTTTTGGTGAAACGAAGAAAATGAAATGACTCCTCCAGATAAATGGGAAAACGAAAGGTAGAGCAAACCAAAACCAGAGACTCTCTCTGTTTGAGCACTTCACTTCCAATCTTATCCATTTTCTTCATTATTTTACTGCCTTCCATTTTCTTCTTTATTTTTCAAGGTTGGGATTTGAACAACACAACTCAACTATGCAAATTACATGATAACGAACCTTTTATTCATTTTAAAATATTTGTATTGGGCCGTCTTCTCATTTGGGCTTCAGCCCAGCCCATGGCCAATTTTCGGGTTGGTCTTGAATTGGGCCTTTTGGATCCAAATCTGATTTTTTTTTAATACATACAGGTGCCGAAATCTTGTCTTGCAACGGCACGGTACATTCGTCTCTCTACGGTACCCTCATATAATCCTGTCTTGCAATGGTGTCTCTCCACGGTACCCTCATATTTAGGCACCAAAACCGGTCTCTTACACCCTCACCACAAAGGGTGAGTACAATGAGGATCGATCATAGAACCTCCCCCACTTACATAGTTGGATTTACCAATTGCGCCACACCTTGTGCCTGAATCCAAATCTGATTTGAAACTCAAATTGCCATGCGTAGTTCGAGAAGATGAGGCAGCTCATAATCCGATTTGGGTTGAGAATGTTTAATCCCAAAAAAAACTACGAGGTGAAATTTGAGTTTGCGTGGGTTTGTCTGATCCAACTCAAACTCTTTATAAATAAACATAAAACATTTTATTCTAATCTAATCCTATTTTATTTCGGGACTGTGATTTAGGCCTTGTTTGATTTGTCTATTTCCCGTTTATAGAGGTTGAACGTCTGTAGAGGTAATTGTCTATAGAGATTATTGTATATAGAGTTTATTGTCTATAGAGGTTAATGTATTGTTTGGTAAAATTGTCTAAAAGGAGAGTGTTAGTATAAAATGACCGTAATACCCTTTGAAATTTTAAAAAAATGAATAAAATATATAATAAAATTTGTTATCACTACACAACTTATTAATAATATGTAACATATCATAAATAGGATGGTATGTCATATGTGTAGGTGGGTAGACCGACCAGACATAGACAATATGGGGGTAGTTTGGGTACCAAATTCATATAGACGT
>JAYMTK010004630.1:0-10935 GCA_036897405.1 Pelargonium myrrhifolium | reverse complement strand
ACGGAAAGATGGGTTGTGTGCAAGTTTGGGGGGTTATGTGCTAACGGAAAAAGTTAAGGGGGGTCATCTGCCAAATCTTTAAAATTTTGGGGGGTCATCTGCAATTATCCCTAAATAATTGTAGGACCAAAAAAAAACATTTCCCCAAAATGTATTTTTCACCCATATTTTTGAAGTTTATGCTTTGTGTGTATATGCTGTTGAGATCAAGTAGACGACACCGTTTGGCAGGCAAAACAACGAAAATATTTTCAAACGATGTCGTTTAGTGGCTGTAGTAATCATTATTTTTTTTTTATAGGGATTGAGAACAACCAGTGGTAGCAAAAGACCCATTGTAATTTTGTTTTAACTGTATGACCAGTCAACATCTGGGCTTTGATCTGCTACACTACACATTTATGATTTTTTTAATATATATAAATAAATTATTTTGGATTGATTTTGAATAAATAAATAAAATTATATTTATCAAATTGACCAATAAGTTAAATTACATAATTAGAAAACCGATTGATTAAATTGACCCATCGATTTGTATAAAATGTTCATCAAATCGCAATAAGTAATTCGATCTGTAAATTCTTTTTATGATATTTTTAAATATATTTATTGTCTAAAAGCCAAATAATTATTTACCATTTTAGTTATTATTCAAGCTCATGCTATTTTTGTTCTCAAATATTGTCATTTAGAAACAATTTGGAAGTAAATAATATTTCTTTTCTTCCATAATCTATCACCAAAATGTTGTGTTAATTTAACCAAATAGATGTGACAATATATTTTTACTAAATTAAATATATATATATATATATATATATTTTATCAGAATATATATATTTTTTCAAATAGGCACACAAAGCACCAATCTCATATTGAGATTCTCTTTCTCTCTCACACACAAAATGAATTGTGATAAAAGATTAGATTTACCAAAGAGGGTTAAGTGAGTAATAATGTGATTAATTAAGAACAGCTAATCATGTTCAACTGAGTCATTAACTATTCAATTATTACCAAAAACACAAGTATGGCATGAGGGAACCAACACAAGAAGTCAAGAATTCAAAAAGGGCATAAATGGGAAGAAAATTAATATCTTGTCACGAAGTTTAATTCTCAAAATTGTAGTAACTAAATCGTTTCGATTTTTATCGCTCACTTTTTAAGTTAAGCATAAAAAGTTCGCCTTTGACCTTTGATCAGAAATGTAAGTCAATGATTTGAAAGCAACAGAGTATTTGGTTTGACCAAAGTTTTAAGAATAAATATTTTTAATTTTTTGTTAGATAATGTTATGGATGATGAACAAATTCGAATTTTGTTTTATGACTTGGTCTAACTCAAGAAATTTTAAGAGAAAAAGTATGTATCAAACTCAAAATCAACCATAATTTTTATTTATTTTATTAAATTTTGAGTTATCTCGTTAATTGATTCGGTTGGTAAGATAATCAAATGAGAGAGTATACGGTTCGATTTAACAATAGCGCGAACTTCAGAACATTTACAATTGGGTTTAGACCAAATTTGACCCAACTAGGACTCGATATGGTTTGTTGCTAAATACTAGAATCCAGTTTCGATCTTGTTCCGGTCCTAAATTTGATTTTCATTTTGGGACAAATTTTAAATGGGCACTTTTTTTCTTTTTTTTTTTGGATCAACACGAGATCAACACCTGTAAGTTATACCACACTCAAACTAATCCCCATTTGAATCGTGCAGGACTATAAGGGCGGCAAAATTCTCCTTACCAAATTCTAATGCAGTTGCATTCTATGATACTCGAACTCGAGACCTCAGGTTAAGCTGAAACAACCCCTTATCAGTTGACACACCGCTTGAAAGCGAAAGTGGACACTTATTTTAAAACCGAGAAAGTATTCAAGTTAACTTTTGACCTAAGAGTCAATGTTGGAAGGAGAGAGGCACGAACCATATCCGACTGCATTTCCTGATACTCGAACTTGAGATCTCAGATTAAACTGAAACAACCCCTCATCAGTTGACCCACGCACTTGATAGCGAAAGTGGACACTTATTTTAAAACCGATAAAGTATTCAAATCGACTTTTGACCTAAGAGTAGATGTCGGAAGGAGAGAGACATAAACCATATCTAACTGCATTCCCTAATACTTGAACTTGAGACCTCAGATTAAGCTGAAATAACCCCTTATCAGTTGACCCACGCGTTTGCTAGCAAAAGTGGACACTTATTTTAAAACCGAGAAAGTATTCAAATCGACTTTTGACCTAAGACTATATGTTTGAAGGAGAGAGACATGACCCATATCTGAGTGAGTGCGTGTGAACTAGTGAGTGTGTGACCAGTGTGGGGACCTAACAAAGTAATTACACTCACTGCCACTGCTGCACAATCTGGGCTTTCCTCTGTTAAAAGAGCTCTGGTCCATCCCATGCAACCAAAAACACAAATGCATACAATTTTGCTTTGTACAAAAATAGAGGTCTTGAATATCAACAAAAGGACAAAAACACACCATGACTCAGTGATCTGTAGCTTTCAGTTTAGTGAGGTTTTGAATGTGAGGGCCAGAGTTGGCAATTTCGGGCACCCGAACTCAGACGGGCGTTTTAACGGGTGGGTCGGGTTTACCGTTGGGAAGTTGCGGAATGAGTGAGGCAAATCTGCGTGAATGGATTCAGAGTTGACAATTTAAGCTCGAACTGGGGGCACAAAAACTCTTACGTGCATTTTTACAAGTTCAGATCGAGTTTCTGTTGGGAAGTTGAAGGTCAAGTAGGGCAAATTTGTACCGACCTAGACCTCTTATGGACCGTACTCGATAGAGTTGACAATTTAGGCCCAAATCAGAACATGCAAACCCCGGCAAGCTTATTTGCAAGTTCAGATCGGGTTTGTCATTGAGAAATTGCAAGTCAAGTAGGGCAAATTTGCGCGGACCCAAACTTCTTGTGGATCGGGCCTGATAGAGTTGACAATTTTGACTCGAACCTGGTCATACGACTATTGACTTGCATTTACGCGGGTTCATATCAAGGTTTTTATTGAGCAATTGCAAGTTAGGTAAGGACAATTTTATACCGACCTAGAACTTTTGTGAATCAAACCCGAAACTCGTATTGACAGCTCTACCACACATCACAAATTTATACCGACCTAGAACTCTTGTAGATCAAACCCGAAACTCCTATTGCCAGCTCTACCACGTATCACAAATATAAGCGCTATCTTCCTCTTCAAAACACTACCTGACAATGCAAACTATGGGTCTAAATGAGCCGAGCCCAAAAACTGCATGCGTTTTATCAGGCAACTTCTAGTCAAATCTAACATGTCTTGCTACTTAGGACCAATAAAAAGTTGCAAATACCGACACATTTTTTTGGTCCGGCCTGTATTAGGCCCCAGCCCGAATTCCCAGTTCTACTCGTCAGCAACGGATCATGTTGCTTGAGGTGCAAGTTACAGAGGCTGAAAGCACAATGGATATCAAACCCAGTAATATACAGTACATATTGCAAGGAAACCAAAATTCTGATATATACACAGAAACAGAAACAAATCAAACAATACATTTTGGTATCATCATATATGTATGCAGAGAGAGAATGTGCAAAGGTCGAAAATGGCGCATTTCACTGAGCATATCATATCCACAAAAAAACCAGTATGTAGGTAATAAACCCGAACCCCTTTAATATATATATATATATGTACAATAATGTATTGACCCGATCTCATTTACATGATACTAGGTTATATGCTGCTATAAATATACTACACAGTATATAATAACCTAAAAACTCCGAAATTCATAAAATGGCTTGGTGAACTGACCTGAGATGGGTGTAGCATTCGTCGCTGCTATCAAAGTCGCTCAAGCAGTTCCAGCAGATGTGCTTCCCGCACTTGCACTCCACGTGGTTGCAACCGTCGATTTTCTCTATTGTATACCCACAGACCGGGCAGGTCTTCACGTGATTTTTCCCTTTTTGCCACTCCTTGAGCGAAGTGTCCGGATCGTCCTTGAACTGCTTGTACATCTCGCACGAGAGGTATGGATGGTACTCAAGATGGCACCGAGTGCACGTTTCTGCGTAACACGCTCCACACACAAATGGCTCGCTTGCTGTCTCGGAATCCGCCACTCGGTAAACTGATGGGCAGTCGGGGGAAGGGCAAAACCGGTAAGCGCCTTTGCTGGATGCGACGTATGATACCAAAGAAGCCCTGAAGAGCTCCTCCAGCTTTTCGCTTGACAAGAGGGTCCTCAAATCGGACACCAAAATTGGCTCCCTACAGCGTTCTTGAGTACAGCAGATCGGGAAGCTGTCTCGGCTTTTGATTGCGGAGTCCAGTTGCTCCACCAAGCACAACCGACAAAACAGATGTCTGCAGTGTTCGAGCCGGTAACCATCTTCGACTTCACACAGGCATATCGGGCACGAAAGCTCGCCATCATCCCGTCTTTCCGAAACAACACTAGTCTGTGCAATCTCGTGAAGTACCTCCTCCACTTTTTGCTTCATTTCCTTGTTACCGCGAATGGAGATGACGTGTTGGCGAGGGTTGAGAGTGAACTCAGCTCCCGGCACTTCCTCTTTGAGCCCATGAAGGTCCGGCCCGTACTTCTCCACCACTAACTTCATCAAGTCAGGTCGTAGACCTCTACCTCGGAGATGGACTTCGAGTTGCTTGCTCTCGTGAAGGGACAGAAGAGAATTTATTAACTTCTGCTCTGCCACCTCAATACTGTCTGCAGAACCAAAGATCCTCACATTAAGACTCTGCTTCTCAAAGAAAATACAAGTTCCAGTCTCTCGCTGCAGTGAGTTCATGAGAATCACACCGTCTCTGGAGAACAGAAGCTGTAGAACAGTCGGGCTGAGGCTGACATGGTTCACGACCTTCCCTTTCATAAGCTCTTCCACGGGCCTTCTCAACTCCGCGACAGTCTTTGTAGCATTGGCTGATATCTTTACTCTATACGAACCATTATCGTTCCTCACCAGAGTGCATTCAGCACCTGTAAAAGAAAATCCAAAAAGCAACGTGAAAATGAATAACTTTTTATACTGGACTAAACAATATAGACCTATATACGATGGCCATATAAAAATTAACGAGCCACATACTGCACACAAAATGCCCAAAACCTTGGCACGATGAAAGTCAAAATTATTCAATTCATAAAATTTCAAAACATAGATTCACAGTCCTACAATATAACAAAATGTACAGAGTCAATCAAGTTGAATTTTCAAAACTAAACAAAGGTAAACCCGAATTAAGTGGTTGAGGTTTCGGCATATTCTGCAAGAATGATGCGAGACCGACTTCCACAGAACAATAAAGATGATGCTCAACTTATTTGTGCTGAAGAAATTATAATTTCATGATGGGCTTGTGTATCCTAAAAAAATAGCGACATGTGCACTTGAAAAAGGTCACAATTCATTCCTATCATATAACAACACAACATTATGCACAAACCGAAAAAAATAATGCTCAACTGCCGCCACAAAGAGTCGGAGATATACATTCAACACAAGCTATACAGCTCGCTGATAGTCATGCAAATCAACACACATATTGGCGGATGGGATATTGACAGTAAAAAAAATCATCATTACCACATTGGTTTTCATATGCTAAATATCAAGACTTGCATTCACTAGTCAGAAGTTAATACATATAAACATTATTTGGATATAAAAGGCAGAAGAATAAGAAATACCTGTTAGATGTTGAAAGCTTTCCAACAAAGAATCGAGTTGCTTCCTGATTGCAAAATAAATAGGAGCCGAGCACGATACAGAGCTCTGAAACAACTGCTGGCACTTAATCTTTTGCCATGGAAGACATCCAGGCAACACTTTCCCTTCTATTTGCTCCAAAGCCGTTGCTGCCTCCAAATGTAACCTTCCATCAAAAGTGATCATAGCTTTCATGAAAGAATCCTTTGGTTCAGGTGGGAACACCTGGACTCGGCAACAATTGGTCAGGGGGTTCCTCTTAGGCATAAAGGAAGATATCTCTTTCAGTAGAGTTTCTTCACAAGAACGGCACGGAGGATTCTCTACAGCATCCCCTCTCACCAGAAAATATTCGTGGATTCTTCTCTTCGTAGCACCCCTAAGTGCATCAAAAATGTCGGCTTCGGACAGATCTTTATCGATCCCATAGATCACAACACTATCCTCAGATCTCCTTCCAGGCTCACACCGAACATACTTTCCTCCTATTGCCAGGGTAGAGCAATCATTAACAATGAAAGGGACATCATGGGAGTCACATTTAACAACTAAAAAACCCCTACTAGGCCTACGGGGCCAAAAAACTCTTGCTCTAACTGCAGGGAATGAGAACATTCTATTATCACCAGCAAAAGCTGCCCGGGAAGGAGTTACTTTCAGTAGGGAGCCGCAAAATTCTACTTCATTGAGCTCGGCAGCTTTTTTAGCAGCATTAGGATCCAGAAATGTTATTCTGCCCCACTTGTCGTCACCATCACGTGGATTGCCTGTGAACTTGTGCACGGCACATATGCTACCACAGGCATGTTTCTCCAGAAACAGCAAAAGCTCCCTATCATCAATGGCATTTGCATTTGAATAAAGTACTTCAACAGTCAAATATCTCTTTTGAAGCTCCAAATGCTTGATCACAGCACCAGCTCCAACTAGTGCCACAGAAGGAAAGACACCAGGCACGTGATACAACCATTTCTCCAAGCACTCATTGTGCAACAATTTTCGCTCGTATTCCAACGTATCGCGAACAAGATTAAAAACCTTGTTCATGTCTTCATATGAAGCGAATAACTTAATCTCATTCAGATCAGTGTTGACTTCAATGCCGATGCGTTCATCCAAACAGGTTGTTCGGAGACGTGAAACAAGTGAAACCAGATTACTATTGGATTTCCCACAAAACTTTTTAAGGAGCAAAGTACCAAATCCAGTCAAGACTTTCGCTAACAATTTCCGCTTTTTCATCTCTGAGAAATCAAACAAAGGACGAGGGCTAAGGGTGGACAATGATTCAAAGTCAAATGCGGTTACACATACCAGATATTGATTAGATATTGATAAGATTTCACCGAAAACAACCCAACTTGGCTTCTGACCAAATACTAGCAATGAGCATGAAGGATGTAACTGAACATGCTGTCCAGTTAAAGCCACTTCATAACCAAGCTGATCGCATCCAGAGTACATAGCTACATTTTCTGAAAGGCAAGAGAGTATAACGCTTTTCAGACAGCGATCACTATCATTTCGCTGCTGCGGATCCCACACCCAGTAACTTGGAACAATCATGCTCAGTTCTTTCTCGAGACATGATTCCAGTTCTGTGACTGTATCATGGCATCGCCTCATGGATTTCGCATTAATGCTGTTATCCCAACACCACCTATTTCTTCTATCCGGGGGCACAGCAATCCATTCCTTGTATACCGAGAGCAAAGTGAAGAGGTCGCCACCCTGATGACAAAATTGCACCTTAAGGCAATCAGATTTTTGCTTATCATCGTAAGTACCAACCCTGCAAAAAATGGTACTGGCATTAGCCATTAAAGCTGCGAGGACAAGACCCTCTCTACCCAGCCGATGACGAAAACAACTTAGAATAAGTTTACCCAGCCGAGGTTCCATACCCAATTTGACCAAACCCCAACCTTCCACAGTTAGTTCAAAGACATCATTTTGTGGCACAATGGCTCCTAACTGAACAAGATTCCTGACAGCCATGTCAATAGCTTCAGAACTTGGTGCATCAACAAAATCAAAATCCCGAACATTTTTGATGCCTAAAGCAAGGATTCGTAATACGGCAACACCAAGATGAACTCTACGAATCTCAGGCTCCTGATTGATGGGCATTGATGCAAAATCAGATTCTGCGTAGAGTCTGTAACATATTCCCGATTCTGTTCTCCCAGCACGACCAGCTCGTTGGTTTGCAGAACTTTGACTGATCCTGCCAACTTTAAGAACGTTCATGCCAGTCCCGGGTTCAAATTTACTCTCTTTGACCAAGCCCGAATCTATCACATACTTAACCCCAGGAATTGTTAGGGAAGTCTCGGCAAGATTTGTAGAAAAAATAACTTTCCTTTTCCCAGAATAGTCCTGAAAAACATGTAACTGCTCCTCAGAAGAAAGTTTTCCATGCAAAGGTAATGCAACTGCAGAGGAAGATGCAAATTTTTCACAAGCCCATTCTACTTCCAGCTGAGAAGTCAAAAAGGCAAGAATTGTCCCTTCCTTCTCCATTTTATGAATCTCAGTTGCTTTTGTCACAACATCAGAAACGTAATGCGCTACAGCACCAGAGCAAGAAGTTCCCTCAGCACAAGGAACATATCTGACTTCAACCGGAAAGTTTCTCCCCACAACTTTAAGGATCCCACAACCAAAAAAGTACTCTGAGAGCTGGTTTGCATCAGCTGTGGCAGACATTATTACAAGCCTCAAATCAAACCTCCGACTGAGTAAATCTTTGACCAACGCCAAAAGAAGATCAGTGTTCAAACTTCTTTCATGAGCCTCATCAATAATTATACATGAAATCCCAGACAGATCCTTATCATGCATGTAGTGCTGAAGCAGAACGTGATCTGTCATAAATATCACCTTGGAATCAAACTTCTGAGCCGATGCAAATGTCGGATGACAGATGATCGAATTATCTTCATAACACCCAATGCTTTCGTCTCTGACCCTATTTGACAAGGATAGGGCAGCAATCTTGCGAGGCTGCGTACATACCACAGACCCATCGGCAGCAATTCCCGAATCAGCTAGAAACTGAACCAACTGCGTACTTTTCCCTGAACCAGTCTCTCCAATCAACACCATTACCTGTGCCAATGGTAGTTAGAAATTAGAAGCATAAGATTGACGGCGTGCCTAAACAACACAGCCATTTAAATACATTCAAGTAGCGTTTGGATTAACAAATTTGGAATGGGAATGGGAATGAGATTCCAATTCTAGAGTCATTCCAACTTGTGGTTCAACTGCCTTGTAAGTCTAAATTTCTCAACGGTAACATCAACAGCATAATAAAAGGAGCATTCATGCAAATATCTTGGTAATGTATGAACTAGAAACAACGCAAAACTTAACAAACCCTATAAGAATCAGCAATCCATAAAAGATTCAAAATTTGAGAAATTGAAATTACTTGCTCTTGATGAATTCTTCTAAGAATTTCCTGTCTATAAGCATAAATTGGAAGACCATCCTCAAGCCTGCGACACTCCCGCAGCATAATTCCATGAATCCTACTCCAATTGAACTCGCCGTTAAGCTTAAACACCCTAAAACCTTCTTCTCCAGCCTCCTCCACCGCCTCCTCCCTGTCCAGAAAAGCTAGTAAACACTCCATAGCAGCCTCGAACTCCTTCAACCGCTTCTCAATCAAGCTTCGTTCCGCTTCAAAACCTATCTTCTTCTGTCTGAACTCGGCCAATGCCTGATATCGATTCGGCCTCCTGAGAATCGCCGAGACCCTCGCAATCTCTCTCGACACTTGGTCCAGATTCTCCTTACACTTCTTCACCGCCTCGCCGTCCAGCAAAACCCTCACGCGGTAGCAGAAAATCGCCTTGAGCCTGCTCCGGAGCTCGCTCATCCTATTCGGCACATTCACAAACGAAACAAGCTTCGGGACGAAGCAGTGATCGCCGTCGAGCCGCGACTCCCAGAGCCGCACAGTCGCGTCCGCCGCATCAATCCAGCGGTGGAAAAACAGTGTGGCGACGATAGAGCCGGTGGGAAACATCATCGACTTGTCCGGCGTCAGGCCGTATTTGGCGACCAATGCCTCCACGGCGGACTCCTGAAATCCATGGCGGTCGGACCGGAGCTGGAGCACGAACTGTTGGCGGTTGACGGAGAAAGAGCCCGGTCCCGGCGGCCGATCGCGGCCGTAGTAGGTCCCGCGGTAGTGGCGGTTCGGAGGCGGCGCCGGACGGAAGTTGTTGGGGAAAAAGGAGTCCCGCGACGGCGGATGCGAGGAATTGCGGGAGGTCATCGTCGGAGAAGACGATGGCTTCATGTACAGAGGAGAGAGAAACCGAAACCCTAGAGAGAGAGAGGCGGTTACGGCGACGATGAATCGGCGACGGAGCTTTGATTCGGTGGTTTGGTTTGAGAAATTGAGATTTTACAGTTCTCTGTCTCTGCACAGTCTCTGTTCTGATCTATTGGTTGGGCACACAAAGGCGTGATGATCTGAGGGAGGCTTTTTATGTGATAGCTTACAGGTTATAGAAAATATTTATAGGGGCTTGTTTGGTTGCTCCTGTGGGCTCCAATTGAATTTAGGAAACAACTTTCCCTTTTAACATAAGTGCTTGTTTGGTTGATTTGTATTAGGAAAAAGCGTAGCTTAACAAAGTAAATTCGAGAATTGTGACGGTTCAGTGGAAACGACGTGGAATGAACTATGTACAAAAAGACGTGGAAATATTAGTCGGTAGTGCGTTAGTTATTCGATTTCATACCATATTGGGATGCGGTGTATTTATATCGTTTGTGTTTATTTGGTGTAGATTTTAAAGGGTCGAGTTTTATAAGTTTATGTTGAAAATGTTAGTTTAGTAGAAAGAAACTCTGACAAATGTGGGTTATTGTTCAATAAAATATAAATTTGGGACGAATTCTAAAAGTGTTTCGAGAATTTGTTACGATTGTTTTCCTTCCACATAAGTGCTTGTTTGGTTGATTTGTATTAGGAAAGAGCATAGCTTAACAAAGTAAATTCGAGAATTGTGACGGTTCAGTGGAAACGACGTGAAATGAACTATGTACAAAAAAACGTGAAAATATTAGTCGGTAATGCATTAGTTATTCAATTTCGTACCATATTGGGAAGCAGTGTATGTATATCGTTTGTGTTTATTTGGTGTAGATTTTGAATGGTCGACTT
>JAYMTK010004629.1:0-10935 GCA_036897405.1 Pelargonium myrrhifolium | reverse complement strand
TATATATATATATACATATATATATATATATACATATATATATATATATATAAGCAGCTATATGCAAATGATCCTAATTATAGGGTACTTATCTGTAATTTACTCTATTTTTATCATCTTCATTGATACCATTACCAAAACCAGCTCCAAAATCAGCTCCAATGCCTAATTGAGGTCTAGGCTCTTTTTCATGGATTCGTAAACTATGTACGTAATGCTTGCAGCCGGCACAACTTTAAGAAGATTCGGAAATAGTCCTTTGTAGAAGCCTCTATAACCTTCGTGCTGAAATGTTCTCCGGAATACATCACACATTCCTTTATAAGCCGCTTCGTTTTTACAAGGTTGAGCCTGCATTCTGTAAAGCAAGGGTACATTAACCTCGACAATGACCAGGAAAACCGAAAATGATCCCACAATTATTGAAAGCCGACCAAAATGGTCACCAACGTTAACATCTGTTAGATATTACTTTCAATCTTCTTTTTTATAAAATGTTATGTCAGAGAAAGTGATAGAAAACTAACGGAAGTTAGCGTCGAGGACCATTTTGGCATACAATTAGTTCATGAACCAAATTAGTCGGATTCTGATAATTCATGAACCATTTGATAGTTTTTCCCAAAGGAAAATATAGCAAAACTATAGCCGACTTAGAAAGAAAAAAAAAAAGTGACTTTCGGACATCACACGCTACCTAGTTCTGACAACCTGCAACGGATAAACACATGTTGCTCCTAGAGCTGCCGATATTGTCCCACAACCCAATTGGATAAGAGGACCGGGTTCTAAAGAAAAAGCAAGAATGTTAAAAAGCTTCTCTCTCGAATTGTCTACAAAATTAAAAGAAAAAAGGAGAAATTTAAAGCCAGAACAAAGATATGAATTAAGAAGAATATACCGGAATCCTTAAGAATATATGTCCTTGACATATCTTTCATGGTCTCATAGACAGTGAGGTCAAGGCCAGTGAAAGGGATAATCCCGAGAAGTGATGGCACGAGACCCTTATAAAAGGCTCGAGGCCCCTCGTGAACCCAAATGTCCTTTGTTAGAGTTCCCAAATTCCGAACCTTTCCACCTTCACAAGTAGAAGTCTGCAACCGAGTTTTCACAAGATCTAACGGATAAATAGCAGTTTGTGCCACTGCCCCGGCCGTACCACCGGCAAAGAGCCTCCCAACCGCACCTATACCATCCTTATCTTTCCCCGTACTTTCTCCAATGATGTTCTTGAGCAATTCATACGCGTAGAACTTGATGGCACTTTCTGGGGCTACCTTCACAACATTTAACCCATTGCCCCTGAAAAACCCCAAGAACCCGCCTTCTTTCCATATGTTTTTTACAGCCGGAACGATACAAGCACGAGTAGTTTGAACTTGCAAGACCACCTTTAAGCGATCGAGAGGCGCAGTTGCAGTGCGAGATGCAGCTCCCGCTATTCCCCCGGCAATAAAATATCTGATTCGATGAACTTGCTTACTGATGCCTTCGGGAATAACAGCGTGTTCTCCGATATCCACAACGCATACCCTTTCCCAATGTCGATATATGTTTTCAATAGTTGCTTCGTGCGGATATAGTAGAAGAAAATCCCTCCATTCTTCAAAAGATATAATTCCATTACTATCCTTGTCAATGTGCTCAACAAAATGGGAAAGCTCTTCATCGTCCATTTGAATCCCTGAAAAATAAAACTGCCAGGGCTTATAAGATGAAAAAAAAATCCATTGAAAACCATGGGCAGTAAAGTGATTCCGTCACACATAGAGAAACAAATGCCCTTAAACAAAAAGTTAAATTTATAAGGAAAAAGTTACGATAGGTGTTGTGAACAAAAAGACATTCGTATAAAAAATAAAAATAAAAACTATAGCTTAGCGAGCTCAATATATGAAAAAAGAGTAAACCTTGAAAAGTAGAAGATGAAAGAGTCCAACCAAGATGATAACAATCCATAATTGAACCACGACGAAGTTCAAACAAAGAAAGATGAAGCAAAATCATTTAGTTTCGCAATCTACCAAATAAGTTATTCTAATTTAAACAGAAAATCTTAACTCGGAAAGCACTTTCCAATCCTCATGGAACTGATGAAACTGAACAGTATCTATCAATTTGTTTACGCAGACCCAGCACATTGACATGCTGATTCTTGATTTTGTATAGATCTCGTTATGCGACAAACAAAAAATTAACATAAATAATTCAAAGTATTGAAAACTAAAAGAGATGTTCAGTTCCTTTTAGTACCATATTCTCCTAAAGGAACCCAATTGCCACTCCACTGAAAAAATTTGGGAAAAATCTAATGGTCACTTTGACATCCACTTATATCCAAATAATGATACTTAAAATGTATACAGCCAACCATATATAGTTATTTCTTAAAGAATCACAGCATTCATTGGGTCCACTATAAACTCCGATTTTGTAAAGCCTAAGCTTACTTTAGTTAAATTAGGTTCAAACTAAAGAATAAATTGCAAATATAAGAAAAAAATTAACTCCACCATGTTGCTATCTTCCTTCAGGAACGGACATGATGGTACCCATAATAATATTCAATTTATATGCAGTTACCACATAAAAAACTTGTACACAGACATTGACATAAGTTTTCATCTTTCATAACAATGCATCTACACCATTATGTAAATCTCTACATATCCCTATCGACAAAAATCTAAAGGGGATATCTTATACATCAGGAAAGGATCATCCACAAAAATATTTCAATCAAACAGCACTAATATAGATAGAAACAGTAACGAATCAGCTGTTTCGGTAGAACTGGATACTGTCACAAAATATTCATCCATATTTGTTAAATATACAAGCATTCCCTAAACTTACCAGGTCTCAAATTTACATATTTACGAATTTCCTACAACAAACCGCAAATGAGTTCCAATCTGCAAATGGAAGTGATCACTGTAACCTCTCTCTTTTTTTCTTTTCTTTTTTTGTAATTAATATACTAGTTTTCCACATGTATTAGTTTTATATTTTTGAAACTGTTCTAGTGATCAATATAGTAGTTTTCGAATAATTCAATCATTGGCATTTGACACTAACTCACAAAACGTGAAACACTAGCATTCCAAAACGTAGATTCTGACTATAAGATTTCATTCCACAATTATACTAACTTTTAATTGTAATGGAAAATAACAAAAGCTAATACTAGTAACGGTCCACATGTTATACTCCTAAACCTAAACCTAGTGCATATATAAACCTAAACATTATTGAATAAGTTTTGGTTAATACACGGCTTTCATCTTCTCATTCTTTGATCAATTTATATTTTGTTAAGAAATATTATCATATATGTTTGATAAAAATGTTCCACGATATGCATAAATGTTTTGTTCCGAATTAACGTTCCAGAAAAGTCAACCCAACTATTCCACGTTCCGTGTACCAAAGTGTTCCGGGATCCAAGTAACTACTCCTGCTCTGATACCATGGAGAGGACCAACTCAAATAAAGCTTAATCCGATAGTTGGAGGCCAACATTAATTTATACTCTAATATGCCCCATAATGTGCAAACCCATTATTGCTTTGCATATTGTTCATGCACATGTTTTCTTCTTGGTTTGTGCTGAAATTTTAACATATTTGCTAATCCATCAGAACGTGATTCTAACACAAGTAAAACTAATATAACGAACTTGCTAATAAGCATTGTCTCACCATCAATGAAAAAGCAACCAAACATCAAACATATAAGACAAAACAAAGCCAGGGCACTAATGACATGACCAGGACCCCTCGTCCCTAACAAAATCATTTATGTCAATCACACGACACCTATATCCGACACACCAAGCAATACAACACACTTCATAATAAGCATTGCTTCACCATCAATGTTCCCTCGTCGCTTTCACTTTTATCTGCTGATCCATCGGCACCTACGTCTTACACAACTAAATATAACATTTTTGCTAATAAGCATTGTTTCACCATCAATGCAAAAGCAACCAAACATCAAACAGATAAGAAAATACACAGCCAGGGCACTATTGACATGACAATGATCCCTCGTACCTAACAATCATTCTCGTCAATTGCATGACACCCACGTCCGATGAAACAAGTATTACAGCACACTTCTTAATATGCATTGTTTCACCATCAATGTTCCCTCGTCGCTTTCACTTATATCTGCTGATCCACCGGCACCTATGTCTTACACAACTAAATATAACATTCTTGCTAATAAGCATTGTTTCGCCATCAATGCAAAAGCAACCAAACATCAAAAAGATAACATTCTTGCTAAGATACCGTCAGCCACACACACCCATGTCCAACCAAACCATTACAACATACTTCTTAATAAGCATTGTTTCACCGTCAATGTTCCCTCGTCGCTTTCACTTGTATCAGCTGATCCACTGGCACCTAAGTCTTACACAACTAAATATAACATTCTTGCTAATAAGCATTGTTTCACCATCAATGCAATAACAACCAAACATCAAACATTAAAAAACAACAACACAACCATACATGTCAATCACACACCTATATCCAATGCAACAAGCAACACATCATACGCATTATTCTCTAACCATCAATGTAAAATCAACCACACATAAAACACACAATGACATGAAAAGGCAAAGAAATTATCTTATATACCAGCCCTGACAAGTGCATCCCAAATCTCTTCAGGCATAATGCACCCATTGTGCTCCACATCAATGGCCTGAAAAATCCGATAAAGCTCGAGCTCCTTATCATCCATATACCTCTTAAACTCCTGATAATCCACCCTACCATCCCTATTAGCATCACAAACCTTCACAAGATCCTTAGCATATTTGTACTCCGCCGGAATGTGCAGCGCAGACAAACCAGCCTCAATCTGGGTGTAATCCAAAAACCCAACATTATTGGAATCGAAGAAATTGAAAAGCCTCCTAATTCTCATCTCTCTCTCTTCCTTGGTCTCCCTCAGAGCCAACAACACATGCTCCATCGAAACCGGCCCCGGTTTCTTCGCCGGAGCTCCATCTTCGTGCCTTGCACCGGACATGGAGCTACAGAGGGAATGTTACGGATCTAGACGGAGATTGAGGAAAATGGTGAGGACCCAGATACGAGCGAGAGGTGCACGATAAAACCCATATAGAGAATTTTGAAAAATCGGTATGGAAACGAGGCCGAGGAAGGGAAATCGAAGGCGTGTTTTGTCGAGAGACGAGTCAAAGATTTGAAAAGGTGAGAGCTTTGGAGGTAATGCAGAGAGAGGGAGAGTTGTGATGGGACGTTTTGTTTGTTGGTGGTGAGGACGACAAGGAAATGGTGCGTCACTTTCCTGAGAAAATGAGGGAAAGGGAAAGAGAAAGCAAAAGGTGCAGAGAAAATATTACTTATTTTCATATTTCTTTCTTATTTTGTTATTTATTTTTATTACTTGTTTTATTAATATTTGATTTTTTTTTCTTCTAAATTCGAGCTAAATTATTTGTGATTCAATTCGAGCTAAAATCTTGGATTCAAGTTTTAGCGATTTAAAAAAATAAGTTGTTCGCATAGAACATACACCCTCCGTCCCAAAATGAGTGTTCTCCTTTCTAATTTGAGAAAAATTAAGAAGTTAGTTAGTGTGATATGTTTACTATTGTATCCTTATGATCATGTGTTTGAGAGATGCTAACTAACTTTTTATAAGGGTATTAATAACAATTCATGCATAACATTACTACAAAAGGAAACAAGACACTCATTTTGAGACAAAAATGCAAAAGAAACAAGACACTCATTTTGAGACGGAGGGAGTAATTGTTTTGTACATAATATGTTATGTATATAACAACCTTATAATATGAAAATATGAATAAAACTACGCATAATTTCATTTAGTTGCAATGTTGACTAACTCAAGCATGTATAGTTATGCGTATATTTTCAAAGTACATAATTGTTATGAGCATAAACTGTGGTCGATAGATGAGCAAAGAATGGTATATTTAAAATTGCTTCGAGCCCAAGAAATGTACTAAAAACAACAAGCCAAATCTCTATGCTTAATAAGTGGGGTCGACAATAGAAAGTACTTTCATGATTATCATTTGGCTGGAAAAGAAAGAATCAAGTTGTACAATTGAAAAATGAGAACGATGAATGGGTTTCAAAAGATTCAAGTTTGTCGGAAGTTATAACATGGTACTTTAGAAGCCTATTCAGGATTTATTGGGTGGAAACAAATTCGGTTTGAGCTAAGGTTGAGCTGATGTTATAAGAAGCTCAAAATGTATCTTTATTGGCCCCATTTTCTCATAATGATGTTAAAGGGGCACTTGATAGAATGCACTCATATAAAAGTTAACACGAGCCTGGATGATTTGAATCTGACATTTTCTCGAAAAATTTGGCATATTGTGTGTGCGAGAAAGTCTTTAACTTTGAATTGTTTGGGAATGTAGGATCCCTCATGACTTAAATGATACTTCAATAGTTCTTATCCCACTAAATTTTGAGCCGAAGACAATGGGTTATTTATGTCCCATCTCATTATGCAATGTTTTATATAAAACACTGATCCATTTCATTATTTCAGACACTTAAAGAGCATTCGTTCCAAAAAGGTTAATTTGGAATAATGTTTGTGTCATGAATGAGACAATTCACTTGCTCATATGCAAGACTCAGGGTAAAATGAGTTGGATAGCTCTAAAACTTGAGGGAGATTTTTTAGAAGCCATGACGTGAGCCCTATGATTTTATAGGGGTTGAATTATTCTAATGACGATGATGTTGTGTGGCCTCGATTTCACATTTCGGGTGTTGATAGAAAGAAAATTATTAGAGGCGATGTTTATGGAAAGAAGCCAATGATAGGACTATCCGAATTTGTTCTTATTATGCACAGAGGGTCTCTAGACGATTTTATAAAATGGGAAAAAGTCATGTTAATGCCTATGCGTCGTATTTTCAAGCAAGTGAACTCAATATCTCATTTGTCCATAGATTTTGCAGTGTTCTCCTTCCAAACCAATAAGTCATAAGTGGATCAAGCTTATTTAGCAAGAATGTGGCATCGGTCGTTAAGAGGGTAATTACCCTAAAAAGTGCCATAAAAACTAATAGTAAAATTTTCACCCAAAATTCTTTCCTTGATAGGTAAAAAGATGCTCATAAAAGTCATAGGTCCATTGTGCAATCGGAAAAAATGTATGTTCGGAGCTAGAAAGTATTTTGAGTGACTTCAAGTGGAAGTCGAAGGAACCCGAAAAATGAGTTATTCAATAGATGACATGATAAAAGTTATGCAAATGAAAATCGTTAAGACAGATCTTATACAACCTATTTCATGAATCTAACTTGGACGTTTTTAGGTAAGCAAGGATGGAGATTGGTAGCTTACAAACACCTCAAGAACTCTTTTAGAAAGGTTATTTGTAAATTTTTGCGTATCACTACTAATTTTTAATTTTATATTCTAACAATGCAAGTTTATACAATATAAAAGAATAAATTGTTAATGACTCGGGCCTCAGAGTGAGACAATTGAATTTTACTATCACTCGTACTATAAAATCATTTCATTGACAATAATTCATACTCGGGTTAATAAAATTTGTAAACGCAAAACATGCTATTGGTTTCAAAAGAATTTACTCTCGATTGAATATCAACTTTTTGGTGTCAATATTTTATATTTTAAAACATAGATGTATATATACTTGAAGTTAACATAAAAATATGTTAATAATCCATGACCGTACAACTCATACAAGATAATTGGAATTCAATGTACGGGATCAACACTTTTAATTACTCTATCCTTTTTAATGAGTTTAAAGACTTTGAAGGTCTCCGATATATTAGAAAGTCACCAGTCAAGTTTCTAAACTAAATATTGATCACAATATACTAAGTAATAATAGATCAATCATGTCCAAGTAGAACAGAAAAAATTATCAGACGATTGGACCCACATGACTTATTATTACTTAATATATTGTGGTCAATATTTAGTTTATAAATCTGTCCGGTGACTTTCTAATATATCGAGGACCCTCAGAGTCATTAAACTCATTAACAAGGATAGACTTAAAAGTCTTGATTCCGTACTGATCGTAATCGCATATACCCACTTAAAAACCTCATAATCAAGACAAAAAAAAAAAGAGAATATTCAACATATTTATTTACAAAGATAGACTACATCTAAATCTTGAACTACTCTTTTTCCTTTCTTACTTTCCAGTTTCTCTTTAGTGATCCTAGATGCCTTTGTTCCTTTTTTCTGGCTGACCTGCATGTAAAGGCTCCTCTTGTCCTGTTCTTTCCTCTCCTGTTGTTTTTTTCTTCTCTTCCTTTATTTCATCTCTGTCTGTCATTGTCTGTGTCTTTCTTTGTTGGGACCACATGGATCCCTTTGCTTCCTTTATTTCTAGAAGGGGTTGGGAGATTCCTTGTCCTTCCTATGTTATTGGCATTAATAACCATTTTCTTCAAAACTCTTTGCTTGCTATATTAGTGGATAGGAGGAATTTTTCTCACACTCGTTTAGATCTAGCTCTGCATGGCTTATGGGAGCTTGAAGGTAGGTTTGAGGTGCAGAGTATAGTGGATGGTAGGTATTTCATCCACTTTGAGTATCCGCAAGATGCGCATGCAATTCTGGAAGGAGGGCCTTGGAGCATTGCTGGAGCTTTGCTTGTTGTAAGCTCTTTCAACATGCATGCAACAGTCTCTGATTTGGGACCTCCGATCTCTCCTATCTGGGTTCGTTTGAGGGGTCTTCCTTTCTCTCTAGCCTCCGTGGAGATGGCAGAATATTTGGCGCGCTTTATTGGCCCTGTTGCGGAGCTTTATCAGAGTGTTAGTCGTCGAGGTAGATGGGGTTTTCTTAGAGCTAGGATTTGGTTAAATCTTGATGAACCTTTGATTCCAGGTTGTTTTATTCGTACTGAGCTTGGCGAAAGGGTTTGGATTCAGTTTAACTACGAGAGAATTTTCAAAATCTGTATGAGATATGGCAGGGTTGGTCATTCTGTTCGCTTCTGTGATCTTGATGTGCGTGCATGCAGCTGAGGAGAGATTTGCTAGAAGGATGGAGTTGCTTATGGCCGGTGATGCTCATCCTAATGTCCATTTTGAGGCTAAAACTCAGCACTTCTCTGCAGCTACGAGGGCTGAGAGGAATAGCAGACGAAATAGGAACTCTACTATCTCTAGACGTGGAGGCCAGGTCTTCCATGTTCAGTTTCCCCCATTGGATATGGAAGGCTCTTCTCTGCTTGTTGATGATGAGGAGGATGCTGGCTTTGTCATGCATGACCAACCTGAGGGTGTTCTGTTCATCCATAATATGGAAGTTGATTATGATAACAATGATTCTGTCTCTGTTAATTTTTTGGGTAATGAAGGGGTTATAGAAGGGGTAGGTGCTGATTTGGCGATGATCCAAGCTCCCCTAGCGGATTATGATGAATATATTCCTATGTTAAATGCTCCAGCGGATTTTTCGGCAGAGAGATCAGTGTCATAGCCTTTTCATCTTCCAGAAACTTCGGCTTTTCAAGTTCAGGGGAATGAGTTGATATCTTGGCCAGTTAATCCAGGTTTGACTGTCGGAAATGGTACTTGATCTGGGTTGCATGCTTCGGAGCTCCAGTTGGGAGCTCCTGGGTCTGCAACTGATCTTGAATTTATTCATTCTTGGTACGGGTTGGCAAGATGGAGCGGGTCAGACAGTCGGTGCGGTGGGTGCTGGGTTAGAGAATTTTGCGATCGGGTCGGATCTCCTGGAGCCGGGTTTGGTCTTGGGTGATTTTAATTTGGCTTCTGGGCTGGACTTTGGGCCAAATCTCCAGGATCAGTGTTGTGATGGGGGGCTTCTTGGGTATGGGCCTCGTTTGGGAATGGAAGTTTCTTATCCTTTGTCTTCTTCTTTAGATATTGCCCCTTGGAAGCGTTTTGACCTCAATGGTCCTCCTCTCCCTTTTTTCCATGCTGAGGGATGTTCGTCTGCTCTTGAAGGTGGGGGTTTATTGCAAGCAGTGGGTAATGGAGGTCAAGTAGGGTCTGCTGATTCTCCTCGTCCTATCAGATACTCCGAAGTTTTCCGTATGCGGCCTCCTTCCTCGGTGGCATCTGATGACGACCTGGAATTCTTTGGTTTTGTGGTTCCGGTTCCATTTGGTGAGGGTTCTTCTTCTGATCCACGAGGGAAAAGGAAAATTGCTCCAATTGATCCTTGCTTAGGTAATGGGGGGTATGAGAGTGGCTCCAGTTCGGATGATTTCTTCCATGATGTAGATTCCATTGGGCTCAAGATTAAAAAAAAGTAGAGTGGATTTCGATTCTCTTCTCCAACGTTTGGTCTCAAAGAAGGTAAAGTCTAAGGTTATAGGGGGACCTCTTCCAAAGAAATCCAAGATCAAGAAGACTGACCGGGTGAAGGGATCCAAGGAGTCTCAGTTGGCGGAGCTGGATAATTATATGCAGCAGGAAATTAGGTGGGTGGCTTTCAAGTCTCTTACGGAGGGTTCTAACTCTGAGCCAGTCTTTCCTACAATCAAGCGTGATTCTGGCTATGGTCTGGATGGGTTGCATCTGTCTTTGAAACGCGCTGCTTCTGAGCCACCATCTTGGCTATCTTGTAAAAGGAGGAAGTTGAGCTCTGAGGAACCCCTATCTGACGAAGACGAAGTTGAAGAAACTGGCCTGGAGGTACATACTGCTTATTATGATTTATCTGCTGCCCATGCTGTTAATTTAGTTAATTCTAGTGATTTTCGATTTGTTGAGAACATGAGTTCTCTTGATCTCTCAGAGGTGTTTAATAATTTTTTCCTGACTTCTTTGGAGGGTTCGGTGCAGGCTGTCCCTTATCAGCCTCCACTGTCGCAATGAATATCCTCAGTTGGAACTGTAGAGGGTTAGGTCTCCCTCTGCATGT
>JAYMTK010004628.1:0-10935 GCA_036897405.1 Pelargonium myrrhifolium | reverse complement strand
AGACCAAATTTCTTGCCAAAATCATGAGCATACAATTAATTATTATTACCTGAAAAAAGATAGTACAACTATGTTAAAAGATAGATGCTATAGTTAATAAGTACTATGTAAAGATTAAATTTTTGAAGCAACAAAAATAACCTCTCCCACTCACGCATACACACACTATGTTGCACCCATTTTGGAAAACGACACGATTCGCAACATAATGTCAAATTATATGTATTTTAACTGTATTTGTAGTTTTCAACAAGTAATGAATATGACAACTGATCAAAAACCAAATTCTTGACTTGCAGAGAATCACTCAAAGCCCAAATAAAACTAAATATGCACAGAAATATTCAAAATCAGCACCATAGAAAATTAAAAATATGTACACAAAATCCATAAAATAGTCATCAGAGAATAGCATACAAACCCAATAATTTTAAGAACAGAAATAAATGACAAAAAAAATATAAACAAAAAAGAAAAGAAAAGGAGATCGTGTTGCAAAACATTTGTTAAAAGTGAAATGATAAGTATGTAAAAGTCACATACTACCTCTGTTTCAAAATAAGTGTCATTCAAATGCACTTTGACTTTCCAATTGTGCCCATTTATATTCACAAGTACAGCATTTGTTACTCACACTGGTAGTAATTAATGAGTATACAAAAAATTACATAAGATTAATTTAGTCAGTTTACAAAACTTTTTTATTTCTGCGAAAACTCTAAAACGAAACTTAATATGAACGGAGGTAGTTACACCTAATAAGTTGGAAATCCATATCATTTCATAAAGTCAACATATTTAATTTAATTTAAAACCGAATAAACCGAGAAACATGATTTAGAAACTTTGCCTTCTGATGGATGTTCAAATCCTGAATCCACAATAGCTCGAAGAAGCTCTGGCTTTAGCAGGAAGTCTCTGAATCCCGAGCTATGAATTCCAACATATCCCCTGCAAAAACACAGTGCTGGATTAGTGATACGTGCATTTTATGCATACGTTTATCATCGGTTTTAACCCATATTTATCTTATACAGTGTTTTAAAAAGCGCAAAGCGCACTTGAAGCCCAAAGGTCCTTTGGGGCTGAAGCGCGAAGCGCACCGTGAAGCGCGGGCTTCATCGAAGTGAAGCGCATGTTAAAAAAAAATAAAAATATTAATTTAACATAAATATATATGTTAGGATGATAAAAAAAAGTACTATAAAATAATTTCACAATTCATAATCTAAAAACCTTTCAACTCTATTGACCAGAAAACCAAAATAAGTTCAAGTTAAAAACGTAAATCATAAACCAAAATAAGTTCAACTTAAAAACGTAAATCATAAAATAGTTCCACTTAGAGTTAGACAACTCTATAGAGTATAGAAAAAAGAAAAACATATAAATTTTAGTCATTCATCATCACGAAGAGATGTGAAATCATCATCTGAATTGTAAGTGTCATCTTCCTCATCTGATGAACACTCTTCATTCCATTCCTCCTCATCCTCCTCATCTTGTAGTCGAAACGTTCTTGAACTTGTGGAAGTGTTTGATTTTGATCTAGAAGTAGATGTTGTGAGAGGAGGCTTCAAGTTCTGTACTCTGTGTAATCTCTACTCTGCATTCTGCAATAGCCTTTGTAAATGTGTTTTTTTGTGGTTTTCAAAGTTAAAATAATGTGGCAGATGGAAAGTTGGGAAGTTGAAAGGTTTTAAATGATTTATTTTGAGTTTTTATTTATTAAAATATGGTTTTCAAATATTGTATGGGCTTTGAATAAAAAAGCCCCAAAAGCGCGGGCTTCGGGCTTCCAAAAAAAGCCCATGAAGCGCGGGCTTCAGGGGGCTTCATTGAAGGGGCTGGGCTTCACCCGAAGCGAAGCCCAAAACTGGGGCTTCGACCTGAAGCGCGAAGCGCGCGCTTTTAACAACACTGGATACTATTAAAGAAACAATAAGAACCATGTAATCTTTTCTTTTTCTTTTTGTGGGGAAAAAATATATAGTTAAACCCAAACAAGTGGTAAACGCTTTAAATATTTACCCTATATATCTGCAATCTTTTATGAATACATAATTGGGAAAGATCTATATGATCATAAGGTGGAAAACCACCTGTCAATTTCAATCACCCCATAAACAAAAATTCTGATATAGTCCTTTTATTTTTTATTTCTTCACAAGTTGACCATGATAGTTGCCATCCGAGCTCATCAGCAAGTATACAAAGAAAAAATGTTTGTGAATACAAACATACTAACTGGATGTTGTCCTTCAGCATGTAGGTTTTATTTCATTTTCCTGGTAACACGGGTAAAGACAATGAAACAGTTTAATGTATCCTGGACAACTAAAGTTTATCTGGTTTCTAAAATGATAATTTACTTATAACAGCGAAGAAACATGCAACTCTAAACCACAGTAGAACCTTGAATCCAACACATCTAACTTTTTCAATACAGTTGGATTATCTCCTGCAACATGATTATCAGGTTTACTGAGTCTCAGTTACCAATTCCTGACAATGGATAGGTTATTGACCAACAATTAATTGCAGTACAGAATCCATTAAATCCAGAAAGTATTATTAAAACATCCTACCAATGAATCATAAAATAATTACTCAAAATATGCCACATGAGTTCAGCAAGCAAACCAGTACAATTAACAATACCAAAACAATATGAATATGATTGCCTCAGGTAAACACAATAAATAAAATCAAGCATTTGCAGAAAACAAAATGTCTTTGTTTTGAGGCTACAACAGTTTCTTTTCAACATATAGTTATCATGAAGGTTTAGAAATGGAAGCAGAAAAGGAGATGAATGCATATGAGGCAACAAGTGTTCGCCCAGACTAAGAATTCAACATGTTACCTTTTCTAATAAAATTGAACATTGGACCTCAACATGATGTTAAAAAAAAAATACAGTAAACAGATGAATAAGTACAATTTAAACTTACAGCTGATTTTGATGCATCACGGCAGGCTAGCCCAACATCCAGCAATAAAAGGCGGATATGAAGAGCCGTCGTCTGCATATAATGATATAAATACATGGGGAAACAGTTAACATAGCAACACACCAGTAAAATACAACAAATAAGACAGATTGCAGTACCTCATCAATGGGTGCAATATTTTGATATAGTGGTTCTAGAACTGATAATGCCTTTGAATATTCATGGAGATGAAACCAAATAACCGCCTGAAAGAAGAAAAAAAATGTTATGAAAAGATCATTTGATCCAATAGGAAGAATAAACTCTAGAAACAATCATCATAAAAGTGAGAAATCTGGTAAAGGAATTTCGATGAGACAAGCAAACATACAATGTTCAACATCGCCACAGAAGTGTCAAATTCATCTGTATAAACAACATTGCCACTATTTGGGGCAGAAAACTGATGTGTCGTCGTATGACTTCCTTTAGGCCCAACAGTAACTTTATTTCCGGAGTTGTTAACAGCCTCAACATGTTCACCGGAAGCATGAGCAAGTTCTTCGCATCTCTTCTGAGCAATGACAGCGTAAAGAAACATGTAAGAACCAATGCCAGTAAAACAAAAACATCAAGCAAGTGCATAGAAGTTTGGCACATAAAACAAGAGTATAAATATAAGTACAGGAAACATGGTGGAATACAGTTTTTCCCAAAAGCTGCCTAGTATCCTAGTGCAAGACATTTTAAATAGTTCTTCCAATAAGCATAAAAAAAATAGGGACTGATCTCTTAACCTTAGCCTTTTGGCCTAAATCACTAAAGCCTTCTCCAATAGAAGTTCTAAATAGTTACGTAGCACTCAAACAAGGTTAACAACAGGACGGCCACATTATAAGAGGAAAATCACAAATGACAGTAGTATAACTCAACTCAAACAGACCCTGAAATCTAAATTGTTAAGGGCTGGTTATGTAAACCCTTTTTCTGCCACTCAGCTCTATCTAAAATAGCTAGGCGCACATTAGAATGGGAAAAAACAGCATGCTTTGCAATAGGATAGAGGAAACCTATAAGCCAGAATCTCTCATCACCTCAACATATCTCCGAAACATGATCACGTATAATTCAGCACTATTTATTTTTAATTTCATAAGCTATGCAAATTGCATACCACCATATCAATAAACCTTAAAGATAACTCATCACTTGAAATCAAATCTGACATGCTCTCTACTCTCTAGTCAAGTTGCAGACTATCATTTCAGTTTTGGCATTATTAAGGTGGAAATTTGGGGATTCCATCCACACTGATGACCACAATAAACTTAAAGCACCAAATTTTTGCTCATTGTCCATGTTAATGAACACAAGTAGGCAGTAATCCTAATCTCCACTGCACAACACAGCCAGAATAGAAGCTCTGTTGAGTCCATCAAGTAGGCAGTAATCCCCCAAGTCACATATATGTTTCTCCACCATTCAATGAATTGAATTCCTTTAATGTTTAATGTCCAAACATGAACTTGAGAAATTATAGGAGCTTTTGAAGTTCACATGTATTTCTACCAACTTTTAAGATCAGTTCCACATAGGTATATCATTTCTCGTTTCCCTACTTCTGACATTGGAGTGGTTGCAGCAGCATTTGCTCAAACCAAATGGCTTCCATAAAATATTGTCGGCCTAATTATGAGTGAGTAATAAGTAGAAAAAGAAAAAGAAACTGTAAAAACAATGTACAACAAGAAGGTGAAAATGTTTTTGCAGATATGTACAAGATGAAGAAAAACATAGAAGGAATTTGAACTGACAGATTAGTGTGAATTAGGACCCTTTAACAGATGACAACATACAAACTTAAGTACAATGCATTAAGATGTACTCCTACATCATACCCCCAATATAATACAGACAACAATTTAGCACTCACTATCAGAACAAACAAAAATAATGAATTCACATATGTCACATCAAAGAGACAGTCATATATACAAAAACAAGCCAAGGAGAAATTTATAAAAAAAAATAAATAAATAATGATAATAATATTAATAAATAAAACTTGAAACAATATACTATTGTAGATCAGAAAACGAAAAGTGTATCTCAGTAAGTGAAATATGTTAGGAATTTGGAAAGAACCTACCTTGACATTATTAAGTACTTCAAGCAACTTCCTTGGATCTGAGCAACCATCACGAAAGTACTCTGCAATTGCAATATTATGAAGAACCTGAAACATGTCTCCATGAGATTAAAAAAAACTTCAAATAACTCAGAATAAGATATGAAAAGGGGCCATCAATTTTTTTTTTTTTAGGAATTAACTGCACAGCTTACAAATAAGAGAAGTCCCAGGATAAATAATAGCTATGATCTAGATAAAAGAATTCAGCTTTATACAAGCAAAGCAATCAATCTGAACTCTGACAAGTAAACTATATAAACTAAAACAAATTATGTTCACACTTCTTAAAACTGCAAACAAAGATATCAAATGCAAATGCACAAGGTCAAGCCTTCAAGCACCAGTTAACAAAAACATGTTCTAATCTATCCTGACCAGTGACAACTAGGACTCTTCTGCAGGATCAATAATGAGTAACAAGAAGCTAACTAGTAAGTTTGGCTACATGCTATATGTTATTCTGAAACTTTCAAAGTTAGACTTTTTCCCTTGGTGCGCAATTATAATTCACTCAACAGCATGAATCACATTCCTCTATAGCTAGGGAAATACCCTTCGAAAATCACCACCCTTTGTTGATGGATGTGCAATCTTCCAGATCAATAAAAGCACTTAAAAACTATTTACCTTAGTATGCATTAAATGTTAAAGTTAGGCATTCAGAGATTAGGTGATACTTGGTTTATTCAAACTAGAATACCACTACTTCAGCCCAAATCCCAATGTATTGCTTATTATCAAAGAACAATACATATGATATTGAATAGGCCATTTATCCTGAAGAAAAGGCATAAACAGATGTTGTGCTATAGAACATACACTGATACACATGCATATACTTCCTCATCTGACCAGAAAATTAAAAAGTATAATAATAGTATTCTGAAACACTAATTTTGTTTCAAAGTTTCACCTTCAGGCTCAACTCCCATAACAGTAGTACCAATGGAATCAATGGACTGTTCTTCTATTCAACTGAGTAAGATAAAGCTCTCTCCTACTATATGATTTGAAACATATTAAATCATCTTAATAATACATTTTTCATTTATCCTGTAATTCTCAACTTTCCCTCTACCCTCCTTTTTCTTGATGTTCATCAGTTTATAAGAGATCCAATGTCCTAATCCCAAGGTGACACCATCTCCTCAAATTACAATTCTAAAGTAGATACACTCTGCATTGATAAGTACAGCTATTATATTACAACAGAAGAGACTACATAAATAGGAGAAAGGCCTTCTCAGGTGTTGTACTCAAAATTCAAATTCAATCACAAGCACAACACATGTCAACTTAAATGGCATCAATCTATGATCTATTCAAATAGCCAAAACTATACAAAACCCAAGCTTGGTATCCAAACCAAATAAAACTGTGCTTAGTCCTTCCTTCCTTCCTATAACCATATCACATTTCCCATAAATGATCCAGTCAACACTAGATTAGAAAACCAAAAGTTCTCATCGAATTGAAAACTCCCAATGACACCTGCTACCAGATTAACTCCACACTAGACAACTATCCAGATGCATACACGCATGCAAGCAGATATGTAGATATAACAATACCTTCGGATCGTCTTGTTTCTTCTGCAGCAGCTGATTCAAGATGTCGATGCAGTCAGCAAACTTGCAGGACTGGAAGAGCAGGGCGGCCTCCTTGGCGAGGGCAGCAGTGACGGAGAGGACGCCGTCGTCATCGGCGGAGGAGGAGCCCTCGCGAATTGCAACTGCAGTCGATGACGGTGAATCTCGCGAGTCCATTTCCAGATCAAATCAATCGAAACCACAAGCAAAGGCAATGCAATCGGAGAAGAAGAAACCCTAGCAATTGAGGGAAATCTGTGAGTGCGGTGGGAGCAGAGATTTGGTGGAAAACCCTAAGGGTTTGAGATGAATTGGGGAAGAGAGTACGGACACAAGGCGAGAGTGCGCGGTTTGATGTGTGTCCGATTTGCAGTGTTTTGGTTTTGGTTTTGGGTTTGAGGGAGAGATACGGATAGAGATGTGAGTTCTGTTGTTTTGGGGGCTTTTGTTTTTTTTTCTTTTTCCTTCTTTAAACATGAATTTTGTAAATAAAATTAAAATAAAAACTGAAATAAAGGGTTTGGTGGTTTTTGATAGGGTGGTTTTGTGGAGTACGTGGGACTCTATCGTTTTGTCGTGATTTTATGAACTGAAGAAGGAGTGATTAGTTCACTGTTTGGGGCCTTTGGGCTGCTTAAAAGTCAAAGGTAGACGTACTCGTGAGTTTTTTCTTTTTCACGGCTATTTTTGTAGTACTTTGAGGTGGTTAAAAATGACAAAAATAAAGCAAGTCATGCTGCATCTCATTTTTTTTTTTGGTTATCTCTTTCTTTTTCAGTTTTAATGGATTGAATTTGAACATACAATTTTAGTTTCTATATTAACCAACAAAAAAAAAAACATGATAAGTGTGATAGTAGGTATTGCCGCAGATTGGAATGGATTTATATGATGTTCAGTTGTGTCAAATATTTTCATTCAATAAAAGAAAAAGAAAAAGTAATACGACAAGAATGAATTTACCCACATACATATAACATTTCTGATATTTGAATTGACTAAAAATGGTTAATCTTGATATTTAATACAACTATTACTCTTTAGGTTGATTTGAACAATATTAAATACATATAAAAAGTTAAGATTGAATCTAATAGTAAGAAAGTGTTTAAACTTTATTTCGTGACATCCACGCTACGTTAAAAAAGAGTTGAATTCTCATTATATCATTGCCTCTATCTACCGCCGAGTTTATAGTCTGAGAAAGATCAAGTCTTTATCATTTTATCGTGATGTGTTTTTTATGGGTTTAAGAAACTTGACAGATACATATAACAGAAAAAATAAGAAAAAACTTTATTCACCAAGAAAGAAAATAGTTCTTCATTGATTGTTCCATAGGATTGAGACAAGACCCTATGTCCCCGTACACCTTCTTATTATGTGTTAAAAGTCTGTCTAGGAAGCTGAAAGTTGATGCTGAAAATAGAAGGATTGAAGGCCTTCGTATTGCAATGGGGTCCTAAACTAAACTGTTTTCTTTTTGCGGATGACTTATTCATTTTCTTCCACCTTTCTATAGAATTATGTTCTCGTCTCAAATGAATTCTTGTTGACTATGAACTTGTTCCAGGGCAGAGTATCAATGTCAGAAAATCTGAATGGTTTTTTAACTCTAATATTCCTAGAACTTTCTCAAAAATGTTTCATGGTATTCTTCCTATGAAGTTATGCAATTGATAACTAGTATTTTATACTAGTTATTTAACCCTAAATTATGCATTCTGACACTACTTTCACTCTCACTTTACCTTGGATTCTAGACTTTTCTTGCTTGTTTCAAATGAAAGTGTACATATTGCTCTCTTGCTTGTGGATATTGATATTTTGTGATTTTGACTCCAATTTGATGTAATTTTGGGCTTTAATGCTTATTTGTGGTTGTATAACTCTTGTGGTAGTGTTTTATGTTAATTTAAGGTCATGGTAAGGAAATATGAGGCACGCAATAGAGCTGATGAAGTCAAAATTCACCAACTGCCAGATTAGAGAGATATGTCGCGGCACAACATGAAGATCTTTTCAATTTTTAAATTGGATTGCGAATCTTGCAGAATCTGACAGATCTGGGCTCTATGTCGCGACACAGAACTGTTTTCACCCTATAAATAGCAATCATTGGCATTTGAAGAGGAGGACTTGATAGAGACTCAATACACACTTGTTAGATTTTTTGGTTACAATTTTACTCATTTTCGAGGAGGGACAATATTGAAGAGGCGAAGAAAGGAGCATCCCAATTATAAACGCGGATTGACAACCCGGTTTCAATTCTAAATCTTATCAATCTTTGATTGTGTTCTTTCCTTTTCTATTTGGGAAACAATTTGCATTTACATTTTTCTAGATATTTTTATGATGTTTGGATCTATGGAAATTACTCTTCTTAGTCTGCTTGTTTGTCTATAAACATGATGAACTAAATTGTCATTTGAGAAGGATGTAATTGATGATTCGTTTTATGGAATAAATTGACTTTGTTGCTTTGGTTCATGTTATTGTCTTTGTTCTCATGATTTGCTAAGCTTAATGCTTGTGTATGATTTGATCACTCATGTGCACGATCATAGTATGCATATTGCCCATAATTGGGGATATTCATATGGATCAAATCGTGAGGTAGAGCGAGCCTTTTGTCAGTAATATGCCTAAGGACACTCTACGCTCGTTACATAATCAGCTTCATGATAGATTGTATGTGAGCCCCTCTACAGTAATATGCTTGGGGACGCCATTATTTCGATAAGACGTCTTGGTATTCAATGGTCTTGAAAAAAACCGTTTAGCAACAGACCAAAAAAATACTTAGGTATTTCTAATATGGGAAGTGTCTCTAGAAGGAGATGTTTTCTTTCTTGAGACCTAAAGTGAAGTCTACGTTGGCGTATTGGAAGAATGGTATGTTATCTCAGGCTGGCTGGCTGGTTCTTGTCAAAACCACTCTGAATGGTCTCCCTCTCTATGTAATGAACATTTACAAAATGCTGAAGTACTATACGGACTGGTTATCAAAATTCATTGTGAAGTTTTGGTGGGGGGGGGGGGGAAAGCCTGAAAAAAGGGGCATGCCCTTGGGGTCCCCAAAAGGCCAATGAACTTCCCTAAAGGTTCGGGTGGGTTAGGCCTTCGGGACATAGAGGTTTTCAACTTGAGTCTGCTGACCAATCAGTTTTGGAGAATTATTTCGCAACCTTCGAGTTTGATTCATCAGCTCTTGAAAAGTAAGTATGCTAGAAATGAAAAGTTTTGGAATGTAGTCGGCACCTGGGCTGCTTCTTGGATTTGGAGGAGCCTTTGCAAGAGCAAAGATATCATTTTAAGATTCTCCAAGTGGAGTATTTGATAAGGAAAATCTATTAAGATTTTCAAGGACAAACAAATATATGCAGGCCTCTTAGAATGGAATCTGAGCATGAGTTTGGGCAAAACTGTAAGAATTGAAAGCCTCTTTATTGGAGGCTTTGGATAATGGGATAAATACAAGATTGAGAGGACCTTTCCAGTAAGAGAAACCTCTCAGATTATTAATATCAAAGTGTCCTAATGGAGCAACTCTGGTGATAAACTCATTTGGAAAAAAAGAAGTTCAGGCCAATTCTTTGTGTCCTCTTTATCTTTAAGATGCTCTTCTTTAAGAAACTTTGGTAGTATTCTTAAAGAATGTCTCCTAAGAGGTAAGTTGGTTGACCTTGGGAATTGCAATTCCTTTGCTTTTTTCTTAGCTATTACATTTGAAACATAGATAACGAGAAATAAGAGATTCATTGAAAAGAAGGAAATGAATTGGTTATGTATAATTAAGACTTTTTAGATCCAGTTTCTTTTTATTTTTCAAGCCATCAACCGCAGAACTAAAGAAAAAAAAGTCTAAAATCAGACCTGTTTCTGATGAGTCGTCACAAGAAAGGCTAGAAAGTCTAGATGTCATTCCAAGTTTGAGCTACAATTATCTTATGTTGTGTGATGGCTCCTACAGTGACATCAATGCTGGTATTGGATGGGAGGTACAGGTGGAAAAATGAATCCGTGCCCGTGGGTACCCGCAACTCAATCCTATTTTTCACGGTTTAGGTCTTTAAAATCTTACCCAATGAAAGTCGGGTCGGGCATTGAAGGGTTTAACGGCGGGTCAGGTCGGGTAACCCGCAGGTACTGATAACTAGTATTTTGTACTAGTTATTCGACCCTAAATCATGCTAGTTTGCCCTCATTTTTCTGCATC
>JAYMTK010004627.1:0-10936 GCA_036897405.1 Pelargonium myrrhifolium | reverse complement strand
CGGATCCATAATTTTAAATGAGGTGTCACCACCTTATTAGTGCAACTAATATAACCTTATATATATATATATATATCCAAATTAAATATGGTGGTCTCACAATTAATATTGACCACACCACACTTCAATATTTCATATATAATATATATTACAGTATTATCTAGTTAATTAAATACCCAATGTAATGTATTGATGTTGGAAAACGGAATACACAGGAAAATATTAATGTGTGAATAGTCTATGGATATGGTTTTGATCCATCATCCCACATTATTTTTAAAAAATTTCAACCCACCCCCTCCCTTAATTTCTTCACTCACTTATTAAATCAAACATGAATTTTACATTATAAATCCAAACAAAATCAAACATGAATTTTACATTATTAAATTCATATATTTGATAAAATAACTCAACCAATTAAATCTGTCATGTAAGAAAATCTTTAAATATTTTATCATTACAAACTTTAATGCCAAGTGGCATAAATTTTTAGATTTTTCTGATATACTAGATCAGCCACGAATATGTAATATTATGTTTTATATTAATTAAATGTTGATTTCAAAAAAAAAAAAATCTGATAAAAAAATTAATTAAATGTTAGGTTAGCATTAATTTTAATGTTTTGTCTGTTAACCAGACAAAATGGACCAATTGTGATACACTTCGGTATAACTATACAACCATCAAACACTATTTCAAATTCTTCTAAGAAATGTGAGGTCAAAGGAAACCAGGTACACTTGGAGTTTATTGATTAACTATTGCCATTGGTTCCTTAATTAATAATATTATCCAATCTTAATCACACTCGTAATATCAAAAAAGAAATATATATACACATTGAAATTTTCTTTGGGTTGATAAAAAGATTGCTTCTAGATGAACTAAATTTCAAAGTGCATTGGTTGAAGTAACTTGGCCCAGTTGGCTCAATTAATTTCTTTGTTTTTTAGTATTCAATTGGCTCAATTAAAGCAAATTAATACAGGGTTGACAATGACATTGCTCAACCAAAACACAAACACACGCACACCTTACTAAAACTGTCTCTCTATTTCAATGCTGTTTGCTATTTCCAATCAAATAGTTTCTTATACCCAGAGCATAATGGGCCGGCCCAATTCCTATTCCCATCTAAGGGCCAAAGATGACCGGTGATGGGCTATTAATACAATTAATGGGCTAGCAGTGGGCTTTCAATCTAAACTAACAACAATTCATGTGAGTCTTCAGATAATATTGCACAGATATATCAACAGAAGTCATAAATCATAATCACAATGGCTCAAGCACCCACTTAACTTCATAAGTCTACAAATCAGCTGTACTTGTTCCATACCCATAGCTAACACCCAAAAAAACAGCAAGACTTACCTGCTTATTTTACACTAAATTGTACAAGCTAAATACCAGTTCCATACAAAATGACAAAAGAACTCATTTTTTTCATGAATTGATACCGTCTATGAATCCAAAGGGAACTACGACCTTGTTACCAACAGAGTGCACGGCATCTACATTAACCGATGATTCCAGTCGGATTAGGACACGTCAAGGAAGTCGGAGGAGTTTGTTAGCAGCTGAGTCTAAAGCATCTACATTCCGCCTAAGGACTTTTCTTTGCAAGTGTCAAGGAAATCTGATTTTCAAGGGATCAATAATGATGTTTTCTTGGATCCAATTTAGCACAAATAGGTAGAAAAGGAGCATACTTCATGCAACAAAAAATGAAATGTTAAGGATACAGTTGCATGGCTAGTCTGTCAATGCCCTTCATTTCCTCATTTAATCTGCAACAAGATATAGTGTCAATGTTCGGTCTGTACTTGTCACAATTTTGCCATCTCTGGTATTTGCACAAAAAAGTAGGTCACTGAATAAATACCTCAGACATGAGTTGATGTATCTGTTGCCTTTTGTTGATGCATCAAGTACTGCAAAGCAAGATGACCAAACAGGAAATCCATATCAGGAGATTATAATAACCAATTGACCGAGTGAAATTCCAAAAAGAAATCAACCCACATGATCATAATATCCAATGTGACACAGCATTGTCCGCTGGCAATATCTTCCAGCTTCTAAGACATATTTTCTGGTTACATCGAGTATCAAAGACTGGTTGAATTTATTATGAAAAAGGAACATAATTTATGGGTTAAATGATTAGTACACTTCCATTGCTATTCATATCTATTAACTCACCAATTCATTGCTTAGTAATATGTGACGAGAATTACTCTAATCAATTACTTCTAAGGTGCAAAGGAGTCAGCTTTGTTCACAGTTTTTTTTTTTTTTTTTTTTCCAAAAATCTTTTCAATAGGCGCCTCGACAAGAACACCCCGATTTGGTATCAGGCTGCCCAGAATTTGTGAACTACACTAATCTGTTTCGCAGTTATCTATAAACAGCAATGCAATACACAGTTCATAATTGGATTCAACTGAAGCAGTTGTTTACCAGATTCCTGAATGCGACCTGCAGCGTCACTGAAGCAATGCATATGATCAACCGAGCTGCTCGTAACCTGCAACAATTCAATCATCACTATCATATTGTTCAGCTAGGTCTCACGATGTTTTTCCACAACTCAATTTTCTCACCTACCAAATTGATGAGAAAATTTGCAAAAACCACAGAGAACTGACCTCGGATAGCGCCAACCTGAGAGAAGCGAATAGAGAAACGAAGCTCTCGGCAATGGCAACAGAGTCTCTCTCGACGACCTCCACGGCCTTAAAGATCTCGGTTTGATAGAACGAGGGTTTTGATGCGGCCGGTTCGTCGAGCTCGGATGAGGTTTGGGGATACGTAGATGGAGATGGATCGGATTCTAAGGATTCTGGTATCGGTGAATCATTGCTCTGATCTTCTTCCATTTTTTCACGGTTTTGATTCGGGAAGCAGCTGGTGATATCGGTTCAGTTCCGTGTAAGCCTACTGTTTTCAATTTTCACAAGACACAAAAGGAGATCAGCGATTTTGGCCGTTAACCCGTTCTCGAACCGGGTCTGATCTCGGCTTCGCCCAATTAATTGAACCAAAGAAATAATTGTCCACCTCTATACAATTTTTTTTTTTGTTTCACTAGAATGGAACAAAAAAGTTATTCTAAAACCAAAGAAAATATTTTATGAGGATGAAAAATATGAACCAAACATTTTTTTAAACTAGATTAAGTTAATTTGACAAAAAAGATGTCATCGCATTATATTTCACTTATTATACTATTTTTATAAAGTTTGTAAAAACGAAATAATCATTGAATCTAGAATTATTAGTAAAGCGTAAATATTAGATTCTTCACTTGAATGTAGATTATAAACTCAAGCTTCATGTGTCTAACCCTGTAATCACTTGTTTCAAATTAGGGTTTACGATTAGGTGTATTGTTTTACTTTTTCGTTTAAGTTTTAATTATTATGTATCCTCCAAGTCACTCTCACACATACTTTACACACACTAGTTGATAAACCCGTGCGTTGCACGGGGTTGAAAGTAGTTATTGTAATAGTCAAAATGAAGATAAAAAAAAATATTTGATTCAATTTTATTTAGATATGAACTGATTACAATAGTTCAAAATATAAATAGAACTACAAAATACACCATTGATTGTTATTTTTAAAATCATCTATATATGCATTGAAATTGTGAAGTAAAAATAAGCGATGAACAACTTAATGTCTTGTACTTGTTTGAAATGGTTGCCCCAACTTCTTTAGAAATATTTTTATAAAGTATATAAATGTTTTATGTAACATGCCACGAGAATGACGGCTAGGGCACGAGATCCGGGAGTTTCGGAGAACGCCGACCGCTCAGTGGAGGAGGAGGATCTGTTGGACCGTTCCACAAAGAAAGCGAAAGCAGTGGAAGGGTGCATGGAACCGACTGAAGATGTTGCTATGGATACGGTTCTGACAGAAGCATTCGAGGAGGCGCCGCAACTGGATCGTGCTGTGGAGGTGCGAAGTCGGAACAACGCACCTGTGGTATTGGATGACGGGGATACTGATGGGGTAGAGGTGCCTGAGCCCCTCAGTACTCACGTGAAGGAACCTGTTCGTAATTTTCGGGATACTCTAATGAGTTTCGAGAAACAGCGTGAAGAGGATTATCGGAAGTGGCGTGAAAAATATTTGATCTTGGAGCCGGTGGAAGTTTTTGAGAAGGAAGGGTGCCCGGCAGGTAAAATCCCGCCCAAACGTAAAGAGAAGCTAGGGTTACAGTGAAAGGATTGCTTGATAATTAAGCTTCTCGGCTGCTCCCTTGGGTGGAAGACTATGTTTGATAGGACGAGTCGGCTTTGGTGTCCGCGTGCCGATTATGAGTTAATAGCCTTGTCTAATGGATACTATGCTGCCAGGTTTGAATCTTATGAGGATTATAAACATGTCATGAAGGGAGGTCCTTGGATGATATTTGGCTACTACCTTACAGTCAAACCATGGATAACAGGCTTCCGCCCTAGCATGGATGCGATTTTGAAAACTTTGGTTTGGGTTCGCTTCCCAGAACTGGCTTTGGATTACTATGATGAAGACATAATTCTTGAGTTTGCAAGCATGATTGGGAAACCTATTAGGGTTGATGAGAACACACAAACAGTGAACAAGGGCCAATTTGCGAGGGTATGTGTGGAGGTAGATCTCAACAAGCCTATTGTTTCGAGAATTTGGTGGGACAACTACTGGCAACCCATGGCGTATGAGGGCTTACATCTAATTTGTTTCACGTGCAAGCGTGCTGGCCATAGAGATAAAGAATGTTGCTTTGGAACAAGTCGGAGGCAAGATGTAGAGACTACTGCAGAAGGGCCTAAGGAAACTGTGCCGCTATCACAATCTGGGTTTGGTGTGGGACTCGGGGGAATGGCTGACCCAAAAGAAATAGAAGGCGGAGGGTATGGGGCTTGAATGGTAGTTCCAAGACGTAAATCTAGAAGACTAGGGCAAAAGGTAGAGGCTCAGGGGCAAGCTTGGAGAAGCCCGACTCAAGTTAGAAGCGGAGGATCCCGCTTCACGGCCCTAGCCACAGAGGTGGAAATAGGGAATCTGGATGTTGATGTGCAAATGGTGGACAAATCTCCAGAACCAGTGGAAGCTCTTAAATCAGTGGAACATGGAAGAAGGAATCATGAGGGAAGGACTGGAATTCCTCAAATGAAACAAAAAGATAAAGGCAAGAGTGCCCATAATGGGCCAAGAGTCTCTCATAATAACCAAAGCACCAAAGAGATACATGCACCTTGGGCTAAGGCCCAAGTTGGCCCATCAGCGGATAATGGGGCCCAGTGCGTGCCTGTCTCTGCCACAATAGAAGCAAAAGATCAGTTACAGAAGGAGAAGACAGCCCCAATCGCTCCTACTCACTCTGTTCGTGCTCCTCTTCCCGATCGGAACAAAGCTTCTCCGGCGGCTCTGATTGAGGGTGGGTCTGAACGTTTGGGGGTTTCGAGACAGTCAGGTCAAGGAATGAAGTTGGTCGCTAACCGGGGTTCGTCAAGGAATTCTCAAGGGGGCATAGGGCGTGATCTGCAGAAATTCTTGGCCCAAACTCGACCACCGGATGGACAAGCGGCAGCCATTGCGGATGTGATTAATCAACTGGGAGTCACTTTGTCTGAGGAACAACGTGCCATCCTTGGTTTGGGTTCGTCCAATTTGGACCAGACGAGGCGGGAGTGTCCTTCAAGCTCCACGACTCAAAAGGGTAAGCAATGAATTGCATTTTTTGGAATGTCCGCGGGGCGGGCTTACGTGCAAAAGGTACGATGATTCGTGATTTAGTTTGTTTGCATAGCGTTAGTGTGCTTATTTTGTTTGAGCCTAAAATTAATGGTGGTAGGGCTGATAGAGTTATTCACGGTCTTGGTTTCGATAACTGGTTTAAAGTTGACGTTGTAGGTCGGGCAGGTGGTATATGGTGCTTATGGAACAACTTTGATTGGAAAATTGAGGTTGTTGGGTTCTCTAATCAGCTGGTTCATCTGGGTTGTACTGATTCAAATGGTAGGTCCTGGCTGCTTACCTGTATCTATGCTAGCCCCCAATGGGGGATTCGTAAATTGTTGTGGAATGCGTTGGCAACGTTAGGGGAGCGGGTTAATTTCCCGTGGCTGATAGCGGGTGACATGAATGAAGTTCTTGGTTGCAATGAAAAACTTGGTGGTGATGCCATTCACCCGGCCCGGACTGAGCTCTTTCGGAAATGGATTGATGCGGGTAATTTACTTGCTTTGGGATTTGTTGGGTTACCGTACACCTGGTCGAATATGCGAGCTAGGTGTAGCTGTATTATGTGCCGGCTGGACAGAGCTCTGTGTAATGATCTGTGGCGTCTCATGTTCCCGGAAGCCCGTGTGCGCCATTTATCCAGGATCTGCTCGGATCATTGTCCCCTTCTCCTAAATTTGATTACTAATGATTCTGGGCCGCCTACCCGTCGTTCGTTCCGCTTTCAAGCTATGTGGATGACTCACTCTAATTTTGCGGCGCTTATCCAGTCTAGTTGGAGGTCGAGCACCACAGAAATTGCGGAGGGTCTTGTCCATATGCAGGGGGTTCTCCGTGAGTGGAATCACTCCGTCTTTGGTAATGTGTTTGAGAAAAAGAGAAAGCTGCTCCGCAGAATTGAAGGGGTGCAGGCTAAGTTGGTGATCTCCCCTCGGACTTTCTTTTCCGTCTTGAGAAATTACTTCAACAGGAGCTGACTAAGATGTTGATCGAGGAAGAATGGCTATGGTACCAAAAATCAAGACGGGATAAGATTGTTTCTGGCGATAGAAATACAAAATTTTTCCATGTCTCGACTTTAAATAGGAGACGAAGAAATAAGATTGCTTTGCTCCAAGACAAGGATGGAAGGTGGGTTAACGATCGTGAGCAGCTTCAAGCTATGACTATTGCTTACTTTAAAAAGGTTTACACTCCGGAAGAGGCTCGACAAGTCCCTAGTGACGAGTGGTCGGGCCCGGCTTTAAATCTGGAAGATAGACTGGAACTTATGGCTCCGATTCAGGCTGATGAAGTGCGTAGAGCTCTGTTTGATATGCATCCTTGGAAGGCTCTAGGTCCGGACGGGTTCCAAGCGGGGTTTTTCCAAAAAAACTAGGATGTTATCGGCCCTGATCTGGTTCGCTTGGTGAAGGATGGCCTCCGCAAGGGCACTGTGGACACGAAATTAAATCAGACCCATCTGATTCTTATCCCGAAAGTTGATAGCCCGACCAAGCTAAGTCAATTTCGTCCTATTAGCTTATGTAGTGTTCCCTTGAAGCTAATATCAAAGGTGCTTGTTAACCGTATCCGTCCTATGCTCGATGACCTCATCTCGGCCAACCAGGCGGCCTTTGTTCCCGGTCGGATGGCGCGTGATAATGTGATTATTGCCCAGGAGCTGATGCATAAAATGAGACTCTCTAAATCGGGTACGAGAATGATGGCAATTAAAATCGACATGGAAAAAGCCTATGACAGGGTCGATTGGGGTTTCTTGAGGGAAACGTTGTCTTTCTATGGCTTGCCTGCTGAGTGGATCAACCTGATTATGTGTATGGTCACCTCTGCTTCTATGTCGGTTATTTGGAACGGGTCTGCGACCGATAGCTTCCAGCCTCGTCGGGGGCTTCGCCAAGGCGACCCGCTCTCGCCCTATCTTTTCTTGTTGTGCATGAAACGGCTGGGGCATATTATCAGCAAAAGCGTGGCGGCCGGGAACTAGAAACCCGTGAGTCTTGTCCGAAATGGGGTGGGTGTTTCACATCTCTTTTTCGCTGATGATTTACTCCTGTTTGCGGCTCCTTCGATTGACCAAGTCTCGGCCATCAAGAAATGCCTCTCTACTTTTTGTGCTATATCGGGACAGCGGGTGAGTCTTCACAAATCTAAATTTATGGTCTCCCCAGTTGTTAATCACCGCACCCGGAGACAGCTCGAAAGGAGATTAGGGATTAACATAATAGACGACCTTTGATCTTATTTGGGAATCCCGCTGCACTGCCGGCGCATCAAGGCAGCGGATTTTCAGTATTTGGTTGATCGTATTGGTACTAGATTGGCAGCGTGGAAGTCAAAGTATTTTTCCCTAGCGGGTCGGGCTACCCTCATTCGATCGGTCCTCTCCTCAACAGCCTGCTATGTGATGCTTTCGGAATGGATTCCTCGATCGATTATATTCAAGCTCGATCAGTTGTGTAAAGTGTTTCTTTGGGGTGGGGCCCTGGATCAACGGAAAGTTCACTTACTCTCTTGGGATTGGGTGCGACAACCTAAGGATAGAGGAGGGCTCGACATTATGAGACTTGATGACATGAACACTGCTCTCCTTGGTAAGGCTTGTTGGGATGTGATTATGAATCCAAACTTATTGTGGACAAGAATTCTTAGACAAAAATATGGCAGCCACGGTGCTATCTTGGATGGCCGTTGTCTAAGCAATGCATCGAGAAGTTGGAGGGGCATCTATAAATGCGCAGATCTTATTGACTCTGGCCTTGGTTGGAAGGTGGGAAACGGTACTTTAGTTAATTTCTTTCATGATAGGTGGTTACGACCGACCTATATTGCTTAGCTTCTTGAGTATGAATGCCATGACGATATCCCGGTTAGTCAATTTCTAAGGCCAGAAGGGGGATGGAACAGCAGTCTCGTGCGTGCTGTTTTGCCTCCGGATCTTGCGAACAGTGTTTTGGGGTATCCGTTGTCTTATGATCGCGCCAAGAAAGATGTGGTGGTGTGGTTGGAATCGAAATTAGGCACGTATACTGTCAAATCGGCCTATGATCTTCTCTCATCAGCCCGTGAGCTTAGCCTCATTGACCCTGGTTGGAGTCGGGTTTGGAAATGTCGGGGCCCCCATAAATGGAATACGCTTTTTTGGCTGGCCCGACATGAGCGCTTACTCACGAACAAGCTTTGGTTTGATCGAGGTATGAGTCCGAGTCCCATGTGTGTGCTCTGTGATACAGGGGTGGAAAGTGAAACCCATATTTTCTGGGATTGCCCGGTTGCGCCCTCTGTGTGGCGGAACCTGGTCCCGGCCTCTATGCTTCCTCAGTTTTACTCTTTGAATGGAAAGTGCTGGCTGGACTGGAACCTATCTCGCATGAATTTAATGGTTGGAGGGAGGTCGTGGGGTTTACTGTTTGGAGCGGGTTGCTGGTGCTTATGGCGGTGGCGTTGTGGCCGTGTAATGCAGGACAACTATGGGCTCCCGCCGTGTCCAGTTAGAGCAATTCTTTTCGAAGTTGAGAATGTCGCCCAAGCTCTTGGAACCGCGAAACCAGGTGCCCCTGCGCGGACGCAGTTGTTATTGCCGTGGTCGGGTCCCCCGGACGGATAGATTATGCTTAATTGTGATGGCGCGTCGAAGGGAAATCCGGGAAAGGCTTCGATCGGTGGCGTGTTCCGGGACAACTCTAGTGGCTGGATGTTGGGTTTCTCGGGATACATTGGGTATGGCACTGTCTCGATTTCTGAGTTAGAGGCTCTCCGGGCAGGTTTGATCTTGGCTTGGGATCGTGGTTAGAGACACTTGAAGGTCGGTATTGACTCAGAGTTTGTTGTAGCTGCCGTTAATAACAATGCTTGTTATAATCGCTTGATGGATTATATTATAGATGATATCCGCGCGCTGATTAGTCGAGATTGGCTGGTTGAGGTGTCTCATGTCTATCGGGAATGCAATAAGGTGGCTGATGCTCTTGCAAATATTGGAGCTGCTATTTCTGACCGGTTGGTCGTCCACCAGTCCCCACCGGTCTCGCTGTTACAGTTGCTGGAAGATGACCAGATGGGTGTTCTGTACCCCCGCTTTGCTGCTATTAGCTAGTTTTTGTTTCTGTTCTTCTTACACCAAAAAAAAAAAAATAATTGTTTTATGTAACAGGATGTAAATGTACGTGTGTGTATATATATATAACTAATTTTTATAAAAATGGTAATTGTGTACACCCGTTATAGATTAAGAAAGGTCCAAAACTAAAAAAGAATATAAATTATCAAGTTAATTTTTTTTAAAATTAAATATATTTCAAATTGAATCATTGTCCTCAAAAATAAAAATAATAAAGATAGTAATATAATTAATACTCCGTTGACAATGTGAGCATGATCATATTAATTTGAAATATATAAATGATATCCCACTAGTTCTGTAATTAGGTAGTAATTGCATAGATTTATAATTGTAATGTACCAATAATTAAGAGCAAATGATATATAACAATTATTGCACCCTAAAAAATTGCTAGACCCTAAATTATAACTCATCGGTTTAGATTAAAAAACACACAAAGAGACATAACGTTTCATTTTTTTCAATTCTACCAACAACCATCATTTTTTTTTTCTTCTATTCAAAAACTCACTACAATCTCCTGTAATCATGAGTTTTAATTTTTCATTCTAACACTAACATTCTCACAAAATCGTTGGAGAATGAGAAGAAGAAAAAAAAAAAGGGTTGGATAAGTTGTACTCTTTGAAGAATAAAATGGAGTGATTCTTCTTGGGTTTCTCTATCCGTAATATTTTTGCATTGTGATTTGTGGTAAGTAATCAACCTTCTTTGATTTAATTTTCCAATGTATATGCCTCACCAAAGAGTAGTTGTATCCGAAGTGCCTATCCTGTGAGTCGTTTTGGGATATAATATTTTGAAAATATCTATTAATACAAATCAGATGCAATACCAAAACTTTTTATTCTTTTAGAGAGAAATGTAAATACTATCCCGTAAAATCATTTAGTCATAAGCAATAAAGTATATGAGTAACCTACTCCTCATCATGTAAACTGTTTTATGAGTAAGAATATCATTAAAATTTGAAACCAATCATATTAAGGATTATTACTTAGATAAATAATACTACTATGTCTATATTATTAGAGCGAAGTTACAATTGAATCAAAGCTTTGGTGGA